>JANIJG010017209.1:48824-137503 GCA_024611175.1 Megaceryle torquata
AGTCATGTCAAGACTCTTGTTACAGTTTGAGAGAAGACATAATTAAAACTCTGCCTTGGAGTAGACTGAAAGCTGGGATGTCTTTCCAGGCTAGAGATTTAAGGTCTCCTGTGTGAGAGCTGCCCTTTAAAGACAAAGATCTGGACCACTTCTAAGTATAAATACAAATTATGTTAATACTGTGCTTTACTGACGACTGTCCAAACGCTCTCTGCACCCTCTATTACCAGAGTTCTAAGATACACTGATCGCAGCTCTTGGAGTCAAAGAAAACAACCAACCACTATTGACTTTGCAGAATATATTCTGAAACCCACATGGATGATCCAGGAAAGGGTGAAATGTGGGTATAAAATGAAGGGTAAGTCTCAGCCCATGGGCTGCAGTACACAACTAGATGTGTAGCCTTCAGACTGCAGAGGAGCACCTCTGACTGGTGAAATTCTCATCAGCTGGTCAATTTCTCAGGAGCTAAATCAGGTATTTGTATTGTAATCTCATTTTATTGCTCCTAAGCACTGACACATCAGCACGTGGCATGGTAAACTGCTAATGTCTTAATTCTTAACTTTGGGAAAAATGTTACCTTCCTTTGAAAGACCACATTTCACTATCCTTACCTTCTGACCATTGAAACCTGGTCTGTCCTCAGGATAACCTGTGTCCCTCCAGGGCAACACTGCCAGGCTTCCATCCACCTTGCCCTTCCTTGCAGCGAAGCTGGACCGAGTGCTCTCCAGCAGCACTCTTATCGCAGAAAGTACTTTCTAGCCCCGAACTTCTGCGGCTTCTTTATAGTTCTTCCTTGTAATTCTGAATTGGTTATGAAGTGTGGATACCAAGCCTGGATCATGTGCTCTCAACACCCCCCTCCCCTTCCCCTCTTCACCCTTCCCTTCTTAGGTAAGGAACGGCAGAAGTATCGCATGATGAGGCTGTTACCAGTAATGAGCCACTGCCCTCTTTTCTGGAGTTCCTAATTCCAGGAAAACAAACAACAACAAAAGAGCTTTCTGTTTCTTCTTCCTAAATAGGTTACTTTGCATTTGACTCTACCAAAATCACTTTTTGTTCAACCTCGAGATAATACTGTAGCAGTCACTCTGCCATAGAAACAAATCATTTGTTGTGAACTCGGAAAACATAAGACAAGTTTTATAACCTCAACAAAGTAGCTGACATTGGAATCAAACACAAACATAACTTCCTGGCTCCGTGCAAAGAAAGCAAGGCTAAAGCTGGTTCTGTCAGGAAACAGATTAGTCACATTTTGGAACCAGAGCTTTTGAACTTTCTGAAATATCTGCTAAGAATTACCTGAGTAAACTGCCAGTAAAGCTTCATTCTCTTGGCTTTGGCATAATTGCATTCAATGAGCCTGGGCCTGCTGTTCACATCCACCAGGCATCTGTTGTCATCATCGTCAATAGTGGGACTCAGAACACCCACATGGAGCTGCTGATTGCTGGTGTAATAAACATTCTGCAAGGGGAAGCACAAACAAGATTTGTGGCCTCTAGACAGAAGCAGCACTTTTACCAAAAAGCTCATGGCAAAGATAAATACGCTGAGTAGCAGTCGGCTGACCCCGGAGAGGCTTTTAACTCATTTCCTTTCATGCAGGAGGTAACACGACATTCAAAAAGTTGTTCTAAATTAACAGTTAATTGTTACCAACAAGTACATGTTGGTTAACTACTTAATGGGAATATGCAAACAAAGCCGATTGTTGTCTCATCGTGGGCCTTTTTGCTTTTGCTTCCCGTGGTTGTGCAGCGTGGGGCTTCAGAGAGCAAGATGTACCCCCTCTAGCAGGAACTGGGGCTGGACTGAGTATTGCCATCCACTCTGATTAGCCTCTTCCATCTGAGGAGAATACCTAGCTGGAGAGGTAAGGAAAGAGAACAGCAGCACAGCAGCTCAGTGGGAAGGGTCTAAATCTTTTATACAGCAGATAGATAAATGGAGGCTTTCTACAAACAGATGCAAAAAAGCAAATCTGAGGCAGCTAACCAGAATCCAGTGTACACAATAAACAGTTACTAGCAGTTGGTGACAGTCAGGAGAGAGAACAGAATGGCCACGTTTCAGGCTACTTGTTCTCATTTGATTTCGTGTATGTCAAGACATGAGACTGGAAAGGGAGACCAGACCCTGGCTGCTCTGGATCTGTAGCAGAGGGCTGCTCTTACAGCCCTCAGCGATTACACCTATGACTGAAAGCACAAGACTGTTCTGTTACACAAGTTCTTTCTGCTCTGTTTGACTACAAACAGATATATGAGGGGTTTGGCTAGAAGAAAGTAAACGAAGGGGAAGGCTGCAGAGCCGCAGCAAATGTAAACTGATGTAGTTGCACAAAAGTTAATGAAGTTGCCATTAATGCTTTACACTGCTAAAAGGTTGGACTCCCTTCATCAAGTTTCCTTCTCTTCAACCCACAGAAATGATAACAGAAATATGAGCTGGCTGAACCAAAGTGAGTCTAGGTTCCCAGAGTCTGAATGGAGAAAAGTAAACTAGTTCATGCCTTACAGGAGAAGGGTAAATAAACGGACCTAGCAGAGCACATTTCCAAAATGCTTAGTTACTAGTGGTAGAAGTAAACTGTTAAGAATTGTGAAGGACTAACTAGATCACACCCCAATGGCCTCCATCCATAAATCAGATAATTAACTTCTTGCAAACAAACCCGATGCTTTAGAAAAGCAATAACCATTTAGAATGCACGTTCTAGACAAACCAACGGCAAGTATCTTACGTACATTTAAGGTCTATCCAAATGCACTTTCTGGAGCAAGACAGAAGCGGTGATACAGCAAAAGCAGTAAGATCAAGATAATCTCTAAATGGGATTGTTAGGACACATTGACTCTACAGATGAACATTTTGTGGCAGCTTATTTGTCTCCTACCTAAAATTACCAGTAGAAAACTGAGATGTCGGGTATTTGCATTTTTTGATTAACAGGAATTCCTAATTCCATTTTTTTTCACCACATTGTCATCACAGAAGACATGGTAGAAGAAAAGGAAGGCATTTAGCATTTTTTTTCTTTTCTTAAAGGTACACATCAGTCACTGAAAACAACTGAGCAGGCTTAGCTGTAACTCTGAGAAGTCCACACTCTGGCTCAGGCTTGCTTGTGGAAAAAAAAAAAAGTGATGTACATGCAAACCCACAAGGCTGAGCTGGTTTTTATTAGGTCAGTCTCCTCAGCCTTTCACAGAATGGCCTGAAGGTAATCATTTCATCTTCCTGGATAAAGCAAGCCCAATTCACAGAGCAACTCCACCAGCTTTTTTTGCTGTCAAATCAGCACTGGGTCATTCAGCCTGAGCCTCTTGCTGGGCAGAAGCAGAATGATGGCTCTGTCTGGGGGAATTACCCAATTCTGTTTGCTGGCAAAACTGTACAGAAATAGAACAATCAAATGCAATTATGCCTAATAGAGATAATTAGCAGGTTGTTGCTCATCTTTAGAGAGCTCACTGTACTTGCTAATGTCACCTCATTTTTCATTGTGGACCATTTTAGAAGAAAAGGTGTGAAGTCTTGTGCTCTTGTGCTCACCTCTCATTGGGAAAGGCCCCATTCAGCTCTGCAGGGGCAAGGAAATATAAGCTCAGATGAGTGTGGCATGGTGATGGTTAATCCTCCTAACTGGGCTCTTCCAGGATGTTGCTTTCCTTATCCAGTCATACAGATATTATGTAATTATTCTAGATATTAATTATTATAAATACGTCAGTATCTTGGCCAATAATACCATATCTTATGTCAGAATTGAAACCATTGCACAAGCTGGTAATTTCACTACGTTTTGGTTTTTAATGGAGGGATCAGATCAATATTACATAATCTACTTAAGCAGCACGCTGGCAAGCACCCAGGTACCGTTTGTCGCACTTGGCCAGAAAAATTAATCAATCTGCACAAACCCGCAGGATGCTCTAGAGTACAAGGGAAGCTAAATGAGCTCTGCTTACTTGGACGCAAATTCATGGCTTTGTCCTCACAACGATGTGGTGTAGAGTTTCTGTTCATGAGAAGTTTGCCCTAGAAGGTTAAATTGTCATTCCCATTGCAATTAACACCAAAATTCCACTGACTAAGGGCAGTGAGATTTTTGGCTCAAAGTTTATGATTAAACCTTGAAAAGCCACCAGCTGATAAAGAGTTCAGAGCTGAAGTGGGTTGCCAGTTGCAGTAAATTATTCATAGGAGCTGGTTTATCACGTAGCAAAGAGTTACAGTAAGATGTAACTTAACAGGAGACGATCGAGATGATCATCTGAAGGATAAATTGCCAACTCCCCACTGGAACTTTAAAGCAATACACACCAATTTTCAGACTGAAAGCCATTTGTAATCCTTATGGCAGTGTTCCCAGATGAAATCACGCTGGAGACTGGTACATGACTTTGCATTTATAATGAGCAAACAATGCTCACCACCAGCAGCATTTATTTGCTAATCTGCTTTTGGCATAATAACTACGAGAGGTAAGAAGCCTGGTTCACCGCTGCTTTATTCCATCTTTCAACCATATTTTTCTTCAAATGAATCTGTAAAGTCAATTATTGTCAGGAGTAATATATGGAGACATTAGGTCCAAGTCTCACAGCAGATTCATATTTGAGTACAACTCCAGCTAAAGAGCAGGCTGGTGGATTCCAGCACATCCCGACTTGGCCAACACCGCTGTTACTTGGCTAACTGTATTGCTCCTGCCTTTTATTCCAGCATTGCTGGTTACATAACCATGTCTGAATAAAAGAACTTTCCAACCCTGCTGAGAAACCTCTTGAGAGAATCCAAGTTCATTGTGAATAACACAAATACATCATAAAAATCAAGTGTTTTCCAATTACTATTCATGTAGGTTGTGACAGGAGAGAGAGGCTGTGCTGTCCTGTAGCCACAATCAGCAGCATCGCTGCGTCTTGTGCTGCCCTAAAAGCCTTTCTGCTGAAGTACAAGCATAAGAACACAGGCTGAGAATTACAGAAAGGTACCCCTAAGCCATAGGTCAACCCTGAGAAGATTGATGTTATTTTTCTGAGGTTGGTTTTCAGCTGGTGCAGCCTGATGATACAACTTTGAAACACTTACAGCCGTATTTTATCCGTGTTGATCTGTTCACTATGAAACTTGTCTTACGATAAGCTGACAAACAGCTGGTATACCAAGAGTAGCAGCACCATAATTAACCCACCAGCATACTGATTATCTGACCTACTTGTTCTTCATGCCTGGGCACTAATTAATTTCTGAACTCTAAGCAACAAAATTTGATAGTAATAAAGCCAAGGTGCTCAGAAACTTTAAATTATATAGTGTGGTGCTATAAATACAGGCTTAAAGCCACAATAATGTTAACATTCTTCTAATAGAAAACAGACAGGAACTCAATGCCAGACTTTTTAATTTAAATTCATGAACCTATATTGCAGTGGAATACCTAATTCTGCTGGTGCCTGCTTTGGTATTCTGCTTTGGTCTTATCTAAAACAAGCAAACAAAAATTCTCTTACTTAAGCTCTACTTCTTAAGCTGAATAGAACTGTCAGTCATGTATGCTTTCAGTACTGCTGGTAACTACAGCATTAACAAAACCCAAATAGATTATAACTTTATTTAATTCTCTTGGTTTTACTCTTAGCTCTGCACAAGATCTCTACAACTCATCCATGAGAGGAAAAAAAAAAAAAGCAGTAAAAAAACCCCAACCAACCCCAAAATCCGAACCATTCACACCAGCTGTGACCTTCTTTGAAAGAGCATGCTGTCTTACGGCTCCCGTGACTTTGTCCTATCTGGGTTTTCCTTTTCCCTCTCCCACTAAAACCCTTCACAGTTTTCTTTGTGGATTCCTACAGAATCCCATGTCCATCTTACTCCATTTTCTTCTCCATATACACACAGACACCCCCCTGCAAACAGACTTGGCCGTTGTCCCTGTATGCTGCTGCACTGGCCCATCATTGACACCAGAGTTGACTCCTTCTGGGCAAAGTAAAATGGGCTGTAGTTCACTGCCATCTGTGTATAAGCATTTGGTAGCTCAGCATCAGCAAGTTTAAAAGCAGATTTTTGTACCTTTTCAGAGGTAGAGCCAAGTGCTTCTGACTGCTGTGGGTGCAGTCACATTCAGGTAGTCATGCATTTATAGAACATACATCTTCATCTTGAACCTCTTCCCAAGTCATCAAATCTTGTTACACAGCCTTGTTTTTTTCCTGCAAAGCTCTGTAAAATACAGCCTTTCCACTCAGAGCTGACCCTTGCTGGCTTCCTCACTGATGTCAACACTCACGCCCATCTCAAATCCACCCTGAATGCTTCTGAAAACTTGTTTTTCAGGTTGCCTTTCTGGAAGGCAGCATACTTCCACTTGTTGGGTTTTCCCTGCTGTGTAAAACGCTCGGCTTCATTGCCTTTCTCAGCCCCTCTGCTTGTTACTTAGCAGCCTAGCAAATACCATCAGGTTCTCTTTGAGCTCCTCATCAGCCTTCACTGGGCACATTTTTCAAGCGAGTATTCCTGGAAGCCAGGGGAAGGCATGCTGGCATCTTGCAAGAAACTTACCTTCCTCCACACGTTCCACACAACTTCCCCTTTGCCCAGATGTCTCACAAATAAACAAAGCAAACACTAATTTTGCTCATGCCCCAAAAGCATTACCCAAGAGTGCTGTGTCGGTGCCTCACAGCATTAGTCCCTTCTCTGTCCCACATCTCGTGTTCCAACCATTTTACTTTAGATCTTAAGTCAGGGCTGCACTTTTTACTATGAGGTTGTAGAGCACTTAATATAATAGAGTTCTGGGTCATTACTGGGAGGCTACAGTAATAAGCATAATCTACATAACAAGCATAAACTACAATAAGAAGCATAACGATAAAAAAATATGGTGCCAGGGATAAGTCAGGTAGCTTACTACTCCGAAAAATGTACGTGCTTTTTCTAGTGCTGTAACCTTCTGAATGTTTGTTAACAGGAGTTCTGTTATTCCTACTATTACTACCTTTTTCTGAACTGAATTTAGTACAATTTCGTGTCTGCAATTGATGAATCAGACAAGTGACAAGCAAGTGCCACACCTTCTTAATGAAGATACTCTACCAACATCTCGATCCCAAGGATTTTTTTTAATTCAGTCCTATCATCCTTAATCCTCTATGGCAGCAAGCAATGACTGTGGATACAGAGGTACTTTAATTCCTCTTGCAATCCACAAGTGCTGTGAACTTTCGTGATTTTGTGAAGTTTACAAAGTAAGGCAGTGACATGTATAACTTTGAGAGGGATTCCCAGCTCCCTACAGATAGTACTTAACCCCTGCACCTACTGACTCTCCCCAAAACTGTTTGTAAATTCAGGTGAGCCAGGTCTCACCTGTGCTGCTTAGGACCTTGCACGCATTTGACTCACGCTTTCCAGATACACCACACTGACACCAACGTATGCAAATACAAGAAAAATTGTCTGAAGATTACTTACTTTGGTGCTAAGAGAGAATAAAATACAGACATTGATATGTCTGCATGGAAGGGAGGCATTACGTACAGAAAAGTACATAATGTGCTGTTTTAACATCCCACTTGACCTCCCAGCCTCTCAGTGCTTGCTGTTGAATGATAACTCTACGAGTCCATTACGGGTATCACTCTACTCACAGAAGAGTTAGGAGCGCAATCTGGTGACCCATGAGATGAGCAGCACCAGTTATCTGGAGCACTGACAGTGTTCTCACACAGAGACTAGGTAGGAAAACTCTGCAGGGCACCAAAACAAGGACAAAATTTTACTTTGTTTAGACACAGAAATGCCAAACTCAGCACAGATGCACAGCGCTTGCATAGACAGTTTTCTTCAGCTTAAAAACTGTTCAGGAGTCCTCCCGTGGCTGCAGTTGGGACATACTGCCAGCTGGGAACCCCAGCTAAAGGCTTACTCCATGCAGGTGTTGAGCATTTCTGTACACAGACCGTTCAATCCTGCGGTTTCAGTGGTAAGCACTTCTCTTAACAGGCTCTGCTGCTTGCACTGCTCAGTGGATACTTCTTTAGCCTTTTCCCAGGTTAGAATTAATCAAAGTAAAACCTTGACACTATTAAAGGTTGCAGAGGCTCTGCCTCAGATTTGATGTCATACAGAGTTTATCGTTACACAGCAGGCAAGTACTGCATATGGCCCGTGTTCCTGCTCGGACCGCTGTTATTAACAAGCTGTAACAAACAAAACCTCTGCCAAGTTTAGTAGCATACAGTCAGTATTTAAAAGCACCCGTGGCACTTTGTCATAATGGGAGTAAAATTTTAGACATCTGATGTCTATGGTGCAATTCCCTTGATTCTTCAAGTGACTTACGTGACGTAAGAGCCAACTTCAGAACAGAGGAAGCAGAATGGAGGGTGAGTTAGTTTGAATAGTGATGATGCAGACGCCAAAGAAAAGAAAGAGCACTCCTACCATTCTTTGTCAGTCATTTCTGTTACTGACAGTTAAGCTTTTCTTGTTCTGTAACAGGTCCAAGCATCATTTACATTTCACTTTCAGTTTGTGCTAATTGCTTTAACAGATGAGGGAGGCACAGTCATTCAGTGGAGTGGGTGAGAGGTGCGGGTTGGTGCATCTCTCAGTCCAGTGGAGAACAAAGGACAGTTACTCAGCATTCCCACCCCGCACGTCTGGTGGTGTTTGGCCTCTTAAACCAAGTTAAGCTCATTAACCTGAAGAAAATAATTCTGGCTATTTTAAATGAAAAGCATCAAAATCAAAGGAAATCCTTAATCACGCTAGCCTACAAAAAGTAAAAGCATCATTGCTTTGTTTTAGATGATATATTTCAAAGAACAAAGTTTATTTCAACTTATTTCGGTCCTTATTATAGGTCTCTGAAGAGGCCGACAGAAGCTCCTGAAATTTTATCTGACCCATCTGCTCTGGATAAAACAGGCAAAGTATCACGAGATACATGCCTTGTCAGCTTGCTCGAGCTGATCCTGCCTGAGCAGGGGCATTGGACTAGATGGTCTCCTGAGGTGCCTGCCCACCTCAACCTCTCTGTGAGTCTGGGAGATGTCTCCCATAAGCACAAGACTGCGAACAGCTGGACAGCGACAAAGTGGGCGGCACAGGAAGAATCGTAAGAGGCGGTGTTTGTCCGATGAACAAAAAAAGTTAATCAGCATCGAGTTTTAGAAGTTTGAAGAGAGCCAAGAAATTGAAAATCTCAAACCTGCCACAGTTCTTGTAGGTGGTGTTTTTATCCTTTTAGTGGCCATACCAACAGTTACCATGTCAGGTGGTATTTCTCAGATTACAGTGCTCCCTCACACTGTCTGTCTGCAGTCAGCACTATGTGAAAGCAAGCTGCACAGGTTATCACAGATGTATCTGGAAGCCAGAAACAGGCGTTCTCCTGCAAACAGTTAATCTATAATTTTACATGTTGAAAGTGGGAAATTAGGAGTATTAATCATGTACATCACACAACTGGCAGAATAACATTTAACTTGCTTGACAGTTCATATTTAAATTTGCCTTGAGTGCTCAAGAAGGTCCCAGTTCTCACAGTCCATTCTTATGCAATCACAATTATCCATTAAAAAATGCAGTCGGTGAAAAAAAGCAATCTGATTACTCCAGAAGTTCTTAAAACCCCCAGACTCATCGTTATGAATAAGAAAGAGGTTAAACTTGGTATGATGTTTAAATAAATCCAATAGGTGAAAGGACTTAGTGTCGTGACTACACTGGACACAAAGAAAAACATTATCCGGTCATTGTTATAGTTCTGTGCACTAAGAAACTGTATGATGATCTTGTATGATGAATTGTATGATGATGTAAGAATTGTCTGATAATATAACACTGACATCACACAATGCTTTGAAGTCAGCTGCTACCCACTATATGGCCAGATCTTCAAAACACTGCAACGTCACATTATAACAAAAGTTTTTTATCACATTGTGCTACACTAATGCAGCTGTATTTGATCACTTATATCTGAACAACGGGAGATTTCCCCATTGGAGGACAAGTGAAAAATGGAAGGATTCTGTTCTATGTTAATATAAAATAGCAGATCTGACTAAAACCCAAACCCGACCTGAAATTCACAGCCCTGAAGCACTGTCATTGGCATGATCCTCTTACTGAGTTCTGTCCCTGCCCTGTGGTCAGAGACCTCCGTACTAAATGCCAAACAGCATGATCAATAAAAATTCTGGGTTTAATCATAGAACCACAGAATCATTCAGGTTGGAGAAGGCCTGGGGATCATCGAGTCCAACCATTAGCCCTACTCTACAAAGTTCACCCCCAAACCCTGTCCCTCAACACCCTTAAAGCGCATCCAGGGATGGGGACTCAACCAGCTCCCTGGGCAGCCTGTTCCAGTGGCTGGCTACTCGTGCTGGGAAAAATTCTTCCCTGATGTCCAGTCTACACCTGCCCTGCTGCAGTATTAATGTGGTAACCTATCTCAGTTTTCTCCAGTTGTGGGTTTTTTTTTAATTTATTATTTATTTTAGTTTTCTTACGTTAACAAAACCTGTGAGTTCATGAGCTGTACTGCTGCTCCTTTCCTTCCCAGGCTGATGCGTTACATCATTACAGCACATGATGAAAAAGACACGAGCGAGTTGGTCAATGCAGACCTCACAATTTTAAGGCTCATTTCAGAGTTCGAAAGCACTAAAAATAAACGTGAATGGAATATGCATGCTGAATAAATCACTACATCTTTAATGGAGCAAGAGCAACAAAGCTCAAATGTTCACAATCAGTGCAGTTCCCTGCTAACCGAAGGCAAAGTTAATATTGTAGTAACGTCTGAATAACTTAAATGCATCCATCAGCTCTTTCACTTGATTGCTCTAACCCTTATGGGCAGCCAGCTGAGCAGACAGGCTTGGCAGAGCAGAGCTACCTCTGTATGATGTCTTTAATCACACTTCAAGAGAAACAAAAAAAAAAAGATAGCAATTGATTCAAGAAATTCAGCAAGTATTTTTAAAGCTATAAGGTTCCTTACTTTACAAAAACACATTGAAACCACCCCGTTTCTTTAAAGCCATCCCACTGGTGTTCTGCTGTAGCAATCAGTGCTATTTCTGTACAGTCTAAATTGAATCAAAATCCAAAGAAGTACTGGCTGTGATTGCCACTCTGTTGACAGGTTAGTAGATTTAAGGGCCACGGACGCCCATTAGGTTTTTTACTTTGATATTCCATATGCTATGGGCTTATAAACTTCCATCTGCTTACCTTTAAGTCCAGTAACTTAATTATTAGTTTCCAGAACTGTATCAGATTTGATGACTTCAGCAGTTACTGTCACTGCTGCTTACGCTGGCCAGTCATCTGCTCTGATATGAATGTGCACCTTAGTCCTAATTTGCACCCAGCTGCTTTTAGTTTCTAGCCATTGGTTCTGGAAACAATGCTAAATTAAAGTCTCCAGTACCCCATATTTTCTTTTGGGGAAAATACTTATACACTGTAAAAAGAACTACTTAGACTTAGGTTGAACTGACCTCTGGCTAAGACATAGTTTGATGGCAGGTTTCAAATAGGTTATCTGACTGACAGCTCTCTTCTTAGCTTACGAATCAATGCAGACTTTTTTTTTTTATTCAGTTACTCATAAATATTCAATGATGATTTTACATCAACAAATAATTTCTGATATTCTCTCTGCTTCCCTATTGGACAAATGATAGTTAACCAACAGGAGAAAAAAATTCCCTTGTTGACAGAAACACACTGTGGATACAATCTTTCCATAAACATTTCCACAAAACCCCCTGCTCTGCAAATGGTGAACAATACCAGAGAGAAAGTAAGCTGAAAGCTGAGCTGCTGATCAGAATTTGAATGGATTCTGTGAAAGTAATATGGCTCGTGTAATTACAGAGGGAGTTGAATATGCTCTCGTGGGCACTGAATTTGGCCCATGAATTCTAAATGAGCCAGTGGATGACTTCAATTAACGGAATGCCATAATAAAATTACTATCAGTAAAACTAAAGAAACTCTAAAGTGGCTCGTCCATCCACAGTATTAACTATCTTCTCTAACAGTTATTCACATACTGTCTAGAACTTGATGAACAAAAATGTGACCTTCAGAACTTTAACTCTGATGAAGTAACAAACGAGATAGTATAACATCGATCAAAAGAACGTTTAAAATGTCAACCATCTGACAATTACTACAACATCGATCTCCAAGTGCCGTACACGTGTTCCAATAACTATGTGGATTTTATGCTGAATTTATACTGGAAGTGACAATTGGTTTTAAAAACTGCTGATTGAAATGCCAATTTGCAATGAGAAAAGACACCTTTAAAGTGTGGATAGCTCTAGTAATTGCTACACAATATGCAACTCCCATCTATTTCAAATTAATGCACTTACAAAATGTGAAATGCTTAAATAGTATTAGATAATAAGATAGTGCAGGTACCCGACACAGCTGCTTTATTTCTCCAAAAGCATTAATTAAAACCATTTTCAACACGGCAAAGGAAACTGTCCTTTTTCAACTGTGCTATATATTTTTGAGATTAAAATCAGCTGAGGTATGGAAATTGCTACACATATTCCACCTGGCACAGAAAGATTTTTCACAGAAAATGGGAAGTTAATTTCACTTCAAAAAAAAAAATACTTCACTTGAACACCAAAGTAGCCTATGGGCTATCAGGGTTCTGCAGCTTCATAAACACAGCAGCCAATATATTCTGGGGGTGTTGGCTCCAGAGCTCTTTGGCACCAGCTCCCCGGGGGTACGTACCTGGCTGTTGTAAGCCTACAGCCCTGAACTGAACCGAGTATGAAAGGCACTGTTGCCTTCAATCAGCTTAGTGTCCAACAGGAAAAGCACAGAATCTGAATCCAAAAATCCAGTGCCAGGTTTATCATCTCAGCAATATTTCACCTTCATGTTTTCAAATATTTTGATGCTTTAACTTGTTGAAATCCTTTTGGGCCAAAATTATCCATACAAAACCCCACATACTCTTTAACACAAGAGGGGGAAAAACAAGGCACTAACAACTCTCATCACTTCTAAATTAAAACACAGCATGTGAGCTTGAAATGATCTCTGATATTTTTAAATTCTTAGGCACTGCACTTGCTCACAACAGTTTGTTCCAATTACATTTACACTGCAGGTGGGTTTTGGTTTGGTTTTTTTTTTTTTTTTAACTACAGGCAACTTGCTTTAAAAATGTGAACTAGGGAGAAGAGTTCTTAGAGTGGCCATCCCAAGCTCAGTAGCTGTGACTCGAATCTTACAAAATGCAAAGAAATCAAAAGTTAAGTTAAAATAAAACTTCCCCCTTTGATATTCTGCTTACACTCCTGTCCTGCATCAGCCTCACCTATGTAGCACCATGCTGAATCCATAGTTCCTACTCACACTGTAGAAACAGCAGGTATTTGTCCCTCTCCTCCTATAGCAGTAACAGACAAAACAAGTGGACAGGACAACCAACAACAATGATAATGATGCTCAAGTAGGATTTGGTCATACAGAGAGGCAACAGAACTGAAGATGAAGAGGATAAATAACCCAAGGCAGGGAGGCAAGTACAAAAGCTAAAGCCTTGCAGAAGACGTGCAAAGTACCAATAACACAATGCACAAAACACCAAGTGAAAATACTTCATTAATTATTTGTTTTAAAAAGTCTAGGAAGAACCTTCTGTAAAAAGCACCCAAGTGAAAAGCCCCAGCTCTGGGGGCTGTGTGCTCCAACAGAGAGCAGAGGTGTTCGCTTATTAACCCTACTGTTCTGTGCACAGACATTCTTTATGATCCCCAGTGTGCTTCTCTGTGCTCTCCAGAAGTTTGCTCACTACTATTTTTTGCTGACATGATGCATTATCCTTTTCTACAGTAATGTGATGAAAGCTAATTTTATCAAGTCTAGGTAAATGACATCAGAATTTTTGCCAGCTGAAGTTTCTATTATCTTTATGGAAATCCTGTTCCACTTGGCTAAAGCTTTCTAACTGGACATCTTTGATAGCACTTGCTGAGTCCCCTTCTGACCAGCATTTGCAATCTTTCCTCCCATTAAAGATTGACTTCTGCTTCTGTACCTTTTCAGCTCATCTTGTCATGTATATGAAATTGCACCAGTATCTCTACTGTAAAATATTAAACAGTACAGCTGTCTTAAAAGAACTCATCCATTCTCTGAGATGAGCATTTCCCTTTTACTGAGAATGGATGGCTGAACAGACACAGCATCCTACAGACAGCTGTATTTATCCCCGTTCTATTTTGTGGTTAGGGGTTTTATTTGACATGTCATGTGGCACTGGCCAAGCTACCTTTGACTCTTGCTGCATAGAACAAGCACTCATTTCTCAGTCAGAAAAATGCTTACTGATTAGCCAATACTCATTAGAAAAGACCTTTGTTTTCTGAGAGACTTCTTAGCTCTTAAGTTTTCAAGTAACGCATGTTCTTAATGTTCTTCCTTCTGGTCCTAAATATTCATAGCACTCAAAAGAATTGAACTGCCTTTTGAATTCCTGCCTTTTAACTTTAGCTCAGGTCCTGGAACCTGAATGTCAAGATTACTGCTTTAGCCAGATCACTGGTTTCAGCTTATAGTAGTATTTTCCTTTTTCATTATTCATGCTCCCCTCAGCAGTGATCCTGTACACTAGGGACAAATATAGATTTCAAAAGCAGCTAAGATATTTGTGAGTCTTTTAATTCTAGGCCATCTTATGGAAACGGAGAAAAATATTCTTTAAAACAAAACCATTTCTCTGAGAGTACATCAATGCTGTACACTCCCAAATGAGAAAATCAATATTGCTCTTAGGAAAAAAAGGATTGCTTTGCAACTATTCCATTTCACTGGGGCTGGAGTTTCAATTCTAAGTGCTCAGTTCTCTCAATCCTCACAGGCACACGCAATGTTTTAACACTACCTTGTTTCAAACACAAAAATAAACAAACAGCCATATCCATTCCAGTATTCCTAAACTGAGTGATGTAAAAGGTATTTCCTCTGATCCAGAATAATGCAGTTCTACACCCTTTTTTCTTCGGTTTTGTTGAAAATCAGTGAAGTGGAACACATGACAGACCTATCTTAGAACTTAAACCTGCAGAAGGACCTCTTGCACTCATTCTTTTGAATTCAAGTGTCTTTTACCCTGTGAACAGAGAATGACACTCATTGTGTCCGATACCTTCCTGGAATGAGAGACAGGTTAGTCCCTGGTCCTGCTATCACAACAACCTAGGCTCAGTTGCAGAATATAGTCTACAAATCACTCACCAGTCCATGCTCAGTGGACCTAGTGATCAGATCTATGAACAGCTGTCTTCTGTTTAAGATTCTCTCTGACAATAGACAGTTTGAATGAGGTAAGCAACACAGAAGACTAACATTCATATTTTCTGTATCAACAGAAAGCCTCTTGAATCAAAGTACCACAGCAAGTGCAGAAACCATTTACTCATGGCAAATGGTTCAGTACAAAATTTGCTCCAAAACTAGAAGTCAGGTTAAAAGATTCTCTCTCTGAAACCCTGCACTGAAATAAATAATGAGAATTTGGCCAAAATCAAACTTAAGAAGAATGTGAAACGATACCTAACAGTTTTCATCCACAGCATGTCCCCAAGAAGCAAGTGATAATACTGCCCGTGCTAGGCCAAGGAAGGACCAGTGGCTTTGGAAACCTCTGAAAATCTCTGCAGGTCCCTGATTCACCTATGCTAGGGTGCATCCCTGATGCAGATATTCTAAAGAGGCTGCAGCTTGGAAAAAGTGTTCACTGGATTCAGCTTCTCAGGCATACAGGAGAAAAAAAAAAAAAATCTACTCTGAAAAGGACTGCAAAAAACTAGCACCAGAATTTGCTTCCATTGCAAACAAGGTCAGAGTTTCTATTAACTTTAATATAATCAAAACCAGGATTCATGCACTGAAAGAAATTAACAGAAATATAAATAACCTCAATAAAATACTCAGTAGGAATGTCTTATTTAAGACCTTAATTGCCATAGCAGGCAGGCTCTCTACAAAAGATGTTTAAGATAAAAATCAGAATTCAGTAATGCTCTTATCTGTCTTTGCTAGGCAGTTCCACTAACTTTGTAACTTCATGGTCGATTACTTAGACCTTCACTGAACTGAGGAACAGCAGCTGTTCCAGTGCCAGGAGCATTTATTGTGGAAACCCCCGTGTTCCCAGAAAGCATGCTGCACGGTTATAAAGTTAGGCTTAGGCCCAGCACTTAGTGAAGAAGGCAAAGGGAAACATGAGCCTGACCATGCTCCGTCAGAGGCAGCCTCCGGAGGAATGCAGAGAAGCAGCACAGCCCCGTGCAGGGACACTTGAGAGTCAGGCTGACCAGGTAAGCTGCTGCTCCCTTGCTGCGGCTGCTTCACTTTGTGAGAGTAAGGACCTGCTGACTCTGCCAGAGGAGCAGCTGCTCTACCTACCTCCTAGGGTGACTTTCACTGCAAAGGATCTGGGCCCAGACAGGACTGGATGTTTTGTACAGTTCAGTTTCTGTACAGTGCTGTGTGTCTGCATGTAAAACAATCGCCAGGTAACTGCTAACTCCAGAGCAGTGTGTTAGGGGGTCCTTAGAAAGCAGCAGTACTACACAGAGCAGATGGCAGACCAGATTGTCTTACAGGCCTTGAACGTGTCCAGCATTTACCTTGAAGACAAACATGAACATCAGCCCTGAGTTTGCACGTGACTGACAGCTGGTAAGACAGTGGCTGCGCTGCTTTTTAACGCTTAAAAAGGACTTCTGAAGGTGTTTCCTGTAGACATCTCATATTGAGGGCGGTGGTTCTTCCAGTTTGAAGGGTCAGTCATTGATAAACATCAGCAGGTTTTGTCTGTCCTTATTCCCTGACAACAACAAACGTGCTGGTACCAGCAGCTGCTGGACTGGGGGGCTCCTGTTCCGCCGCCTTCTCGCATGCTCTCGGTTTGCCATGCTTATGTATTTTACACACACAGTTAAGAACACCATCCTGCTTCTAAATAACAAAAGACCTCTTGTTTTCTGAAACATATGCATTTCAAAGTAGTTTCTTAAAATAATGGAATTTTTTGGCCTAAAATAATTACAATTTCACTATAAATTTAATTTTCAGCTGTAGGAGTAAAAGAATATGTACTCCTCCGTAATCCAGCACAGGATCTGACTCATCACCACTATATGCTGCTCTTAAACTTCAGGAATTCCTTCAGGACAGCAGCTCTGCTGACAGCAGTGTTAAGAATGTCAAGGAAAAGCAGCTGCAATATTCAGTATTCCCATCATTTTACTTTTTTTTTTAAACAAATGGAAAGGTGCCATGGAAAGCCCAACCTGTAGTGAATGATACGGTCACATTTTGTCTATTAATTTCTCCTTTAAAATTGTATCTGATGCTTCTTGGTCAGCATACTTCCCACACACAGATAGACACGCTTAGGAGAGCCACTGTTTCTGCTTCCAGATTCCCTTAACGCCCTCTCTCACAAAACCAGGGGTTCTTCTAAATTGTTCAGGTCAAACAAAATGAAAAATCCCCCCCCCCCCCCCCGCTTAATTCTTTTGATAATTATTTGCTGCATGTCTATTAATTGTTCCCTCTTCTGGGTTTTACAGATTGGACTAAAAACTGTGTGCTGTTTGTGATCAACCCCATGCATTTTTACTGGAATATAAAAGCCTTGAGTGATAGCCATTTTCAGTCATATATATTCCTGGACACAAATGACCAAATACCTGTGTATGGACAACCACCACGCTAACGTTTCACTGAATTACAAACAGTTTTACCAAAAATAAATACAAAGAACATTTAAAAAGGAGCACTCGGAAACAAAGAGTTTTTTTAGGAGTTCATGGGATTTTTTTAACTGCTGTTTCCAGCACTTTGCACCCTGTGCTTTAAAATATGACATTAAGCTTTCAGGCCTCAAGTCTCATACAGTGTAAACTGGTGCAGCTCTACTTGTTGGCATGGCTTCCTTTCACTGCCCGTGGTGGAGGTGCAGTAATTAATAGGAGATGGGGCTGTAGTCATTAGTTCCTGAGTGTCTGTTCTGCAGTGTCTTAGGAAATTATATGAACGGGAGTCCCCCCTCACCTGCATTTCTTTTCTAGTGATTCTCCCAATCTAATCTGCCCCCGGTCCTCAGCTTGAATTCCTCAAAATCCACCTGGTTTGTATTGAGTCTCACATCCCTGGATGAGCTTCATGGTTTAACTGCTTATAAATTGAGAAATGTATGAGCCAGAAGCTATTGAACAATAGGATACAGAACTGCCCATTATCTCCTCCATCACAAGCACTTTCCAAAGTACATCTGTACTTAAAATAGCCCTTCACTGACTGATGGTACTTGTTTATTACACAATAGTTATAAAGTCTCTAATAACATGGTGTTTTGGCAAAGAATCTTCCAAATTATCACTCAGAAGTAGTTTTAATGCAAGAGATACGCTGTCATCAGTCTGCCTTCAAGGTGACAGGCCTGGTTAAACAGCAGTCCTCAGCACCAGCAAACATCCAGGCTCAGGCAGATCCCAGAGCTAGCCAGAAACCAGTCAGGTTCTGGGCACGTACTTAGGGCACCTACAAGCAACCATCTTCCCATGCAAAATGAGGGCACTGCTAGAAGTAGACCCTGTGAGGCCTAAACATATGACTGAATTGCAGCTTTGCTTCAACAAGTTAAAGAACTAAAGCAGTACCTTTATCCTCTTCTGCACAAACCACTTAAAAACCCCAGCACACCCCTCACAGCCTCACACAAACTTATGTCCTGCACTGTTTTGCCACTGCCACTCTTCTGTCGTCCCTTCTTGCCATTTATCTCCTCTCACTTTCTCCCTTACTGCCACTCCACCTCATCTCCCACTTTTCCCATTTCCAGTATCCCAGTTTCCCATTTATCCCAGTATCATCACGCTGAAGGGGGGCTGTGTCCTCACACCCCCAGCTGTCTCCAGCGTAGATTTTGGCCAAGAACAACTGTGGGCTGTTGTGCTTTCCCTCTGAGCTGCTCTTGGGTGGTGAAAGCAGTAAGATTCCTGTCACCACTGAACAGTGTAGGAGGAGCCTATTGTAACTGCTGTCCTTAACTCCTTTACCATGCTGCATGTACTGCATTAGCTATTTTAACAGCTGCACAAGTCAGTTCTGCTGAGCTGTTCCAAGAACCAGCAGTGCTACCCAACAGAAAAGGCCTGAAGTGACAGGCTAAGCCATACACTAAAAGCCCCTTCCAGACCATCTCCCACCAGCACACCAAAGGTACTAAGGAAACCAACAGATAACGTTCTGATTTTCCATTCCATCCTACCTACTATTTAACCACGTGTAAGAGTTGCACTGGTTTCTCCATCTGTAGAACACTGCTACAAAATAAAGACAGTTAGGAAGTGCAGGAATGAGCTAAGAATACGCTAATGTTAGTGACAGTGGACACGTGGAGTGGATTGCTGAAGGGCTGGGGAATCTTGAGTCACAGAAGTCTTAGCATTGCTAATTCTGATGTCTGTTTAAAATGAATCACCACAGGGAAATGATTTCTGATCGTTTAATTGCAATAGTTGAGGACATTTCCTTGCCATTTTCTGCCGCTTTTAGTTAGGAAGCTACACGTGATGTATCTATATTGTCTGCAAACAACGGAGCATGGATTTTTAATGTCAGGTACACAGTTCCCTTTCTCTTGACTTCAGTGACTTCTTTCTTGTATAAAACATGCTAAGAGGAAACAGTAGCCATACATACAATTTTTGAAACTATTACTTGATGTCAAACACCCGATCTAAGCCATTTCCCATGCGAAAAGAGGAAAATTCAGAAGCATCTGGGAGAGGTTAGCAGGAAAAAAAAAAAAAAGGAACCCAATTTAGAACAGAAACTATAGCAGAAACTAAGAACAGCAGCTTAAACTGCCTGTGAGGGAATGGTTCCTGGCAGATACATTCATGCACATCTAGATGCAACTGTGCAAATCCCTCCATGGTGTGAGCTCTAGAACTGTGAGTGATGGAGCTGCAAGAGTAAGATTCTGCACCAGAGCTGAGAACAGCATCACCAAAGCCCTCGCTCAACAAGCACTCCTGAAGCAGGGGACTGACCTTTTTGATGCATCTGTTTTGACAAGGACTGCTAGGTGGGCAAAACAACCCCTCTTACGTAGCATTTTGCCCCCACCAAACAAAATTAGGATCTCTCCCCTACCTTTTGTGGTTATTGGCAAGTTCACTAAGTCAAAATATTTGAATAAATACTCCTTTTGATCTACCGTAGAGGAAATGGAAATGGCTGCAGCTCTGCTTAAGCAAGACGCGCAATATGCGCAAAGGAAATCTCGCCCAGGAGTGCCAAATAATGTTTGTTAGCACTTCCCCTGTTAATATTGTAATCCCTGACACAGAGAAAGTCTGCTCCAGCACTGCAGCTACGAAATGAGCAGAATCTTGGAAAGAAGTTTCCCTTGCCTCTTTTCCCTCTTGTCATTTATTTGCTGCTATCTCATTTATACAGAACTTCCGCTGACATTCAAAGGTGGGTTTTGATCTGGTGAATACTGAACTGTGCTAATTGAAGTGACTTTCCGTTGTTGTTGTTTGTCTCTTAACTATAATTCAAATTTCTAATGACAATTTCCGGCCGTGCCTGTAGCGCCGTTACCACGGACGATGTGCCAGAAGAGAGAGAGTCACGTCGCCCCCCCAGAAGATGCAGAACAATGGCTCTGGCTCACAGGTGAATGACAACAGTTCCTGAGTGAATGCTGAGGACTAGCTCAAAAACCTCCTGGAGGCAAACAGTGGTTATCACATAATTATGTGACAAATAAGCCACAGCCCACGGAGGGAGCCACTCTGATGGATAGGATTTTCAGATAGCTTTGCCTTCATCATTCATAATTGACTCAAGCATGGTGCCAGTAGTGATCACTACTGGAGGTCCTCAGTGAAAGAAGCCAGCACAGACCACAGTTGCAGCACGGGGAACATGGCAAGGAAGTACAGAATCCTATTTGCATTTCACCACTCACTGTGGGATCCAGGTACAGAGGACAGGTCTGACCATCTGACTATTTCTGACATACCAGGAGGATTCATTTGCTTTACACTCAGATCACATAACTGACAATTCCATAACTTGAGTGGCACTTAATAGGGTCCTTGCAAGAAAGCAAACAGAAAAGGTAGCCAGAGAAAAATGTATTCCAACTGGAGGGCTCTTTCAGTTTTCTCCACTCACTCCCACAAACACGTCCATTTCCTTTATGTCATTTTTGCTTATATTACTTTTTAGAGTTAGATAATCTGCACATTGGTCTTTGACAAGCATGTTTTAGACCATGTCATTTTACTGTCAAGATTTGTCTAAAAGCACTTTCACCTCTGCACGTATACTTGGCCACTCACAGAGATCCAAGGTCCTAACCCCCTTGTTTGCCAGGTTCCTAAATCCAGCTGTCATGTAAGCAGATGGAAAGGTTTGGGTAATTTGAGTCTTTGGCACATACCAGAGTAAAAGGACAACAGCAAAGAAAGAAAAAATCCAGAGCTTTAGAAGAAGGGCTTTCAGGAGAGCAGGGCTGGGAAGGTGACATAGCTGCATGGTGTGAAGAAGGTGGCTGCACATTTCAGATGTGTGAAAATTAGACAGTAAATGTATCAAGTGAAAAAGATGTTGCTTCAGATAATGTATAAACTGTGAGCATACATATGTATGTATGTAAAATGTTTAAAAATTCATTGTTTCAGTCATAGGACACGCACAGTTAAAGATCAGAAATGAAAGCTTTTATCAACAAATCTGGGTCAGTGCTGACTCTTGTATTCCTTCAATTCTTTCAAAATGAATAAACAAACTTCATTGTCAAAGCGCTAATGTAACAGTGAATCTCAATTCACGGCAGAAATAATGTTCTAGCTTTCTAAACAAGAGCTACTAAACAGCTTACGGAGGTGCTGTTGCATGACAACAGTGACAGGTACAAGATGGTTTCTCCTACACAGTCTACTAAGAGCATCAGCAGTATCAGAGATCATCAGACAAACTAACCTGTGGTGTCATTCCATGGCAGATATACATGATCGGGATATTCTCTGTGTCTGGCCCTTGATCAAGGCACAAATCACTTTTCAGGGAATTCTGCAGCTAAAACAAATGGAAAGAAAGAGAAATTAGGCAAGTCTTAGATGAGAAGAAGATGGTGTGATTACTTTCTTTTCTCTGAAAAAAAAAAATCGTATGTAGTTGAGCAAGGAAGTATGCAAAATGAAAAGTACTTGGTGCAGTGAAGATACCAAAGAGAAAGCACCTGGGCTAAATTCTTCCCTGTAGATAATCTAGATAATCTAATTCCCTTTAGAGAATCTAGCACTACTGATTTCAGTAATGTAGCACAAGGTTTCAGGGGTGGTAGATTTCAAAAAGCCTTCAGAGATAGCAGTGATTTTTGATACACGTTTTAAAAGTACTACATCTAATGAATCCTACACACTAAAGACACAAATCTGTCTTTTGGATGGAGTTTCAAACGGCACAATGCCCTGAAATTGAACAGCTTTTCAGGAGGACTCGAGCAAGTCTTCTGATTTCTGGAAACAATTCAAAAACATCCTTTCTGCTGACAACCAAAAGACTGCTGGCTCTTGTCTGCATCACTCCAGGCTAAGCCACGCACAGCACCGTTAGCTAGGGCAGCCCGCAGAGCACTCGGCCCTGTTCATCACCAGGCCATATATATTATCTGTGCAATACTGAGACGTCATTTTCTGGCCTCTTTAGTGAGGCCAGAGCTGTGGACTGCATACCCACATGCATGGATAAAGGTGTTCAGTGGTGTAAGATCAGTTCAGAGAACATGAGAGAATTGTCTGGTGGAGGGAGTGGAGGTGATGTGGTTTGCAACGATCTGGCGGCTCCCTCACTCTTCCCCCCGCCCTGGTGGGATGGGGAGAACTGGAAAAAAAAGGTAAACAGCTTAGCAGGGCTACACAAGAAAGAAGAAACAACAATAAAAGCAATAAAAGAATAAATAAAGCGAGTGATGCACAAAGCAATTGCTCACCCAGAACCCAACACTCAGCCCGTTCCTGAGCTGCGATGCTCCAGTTGTACACTGAGCATGATGTCACATGGTACCAAGTAGCCCCTTGGCTAGTTCAGGTCAGCTGTCCTGGCTGTGCCCCCTCACAGCTCCTTGGGAAATTTAACCCTATCCCAGCTGAACCCAGGGCAACCATAAACTCATTAATACAAGATTTCCAACTCCAAACCTGACTTGAAATTCAGTAACGGGCAGGGCAAATGGCAACATTAAAGTACGTGCTGGGTATCGCTGCAGGCCTTGCTCTTGGCTCCAAGCTGCAGGAATTAACGTGTCCTCTCTCAAAGCTTTGCATTTCTTAGCCATGAACATGAACACAACCATGACTCTAATCGTAACCAGATGTTAGGCACCAAACCAGTGATAAAAATCAGCCTTATTAATTCATGCTTTCATCCACCACTACATTCAGCTTTTCAAACCCTCTTTCACAAACTCAAGATTCTAATCCTTGTGCCAGCCCTAATACTCTAACCTTTTCCACAACAATCCTCATCATAGAGGGAGCAAAAAATCTGCCTTGAGCAACAACGGTACGTGACTCAGCTGAGGGGGCTGACCCAGCAGTACAGCGCGTACAGAGACTTCAGAGTCCCAAGCTCTGATACGTGACCCTAACCCTAACAGCAGCTGGCTGGGGATCAGGCATGACAGAAAAAGAGACAAACCAGTATATTCCTTTTAACACTAGTCCACTTTTTCTGAACCTTGAAAATGGAAAAATAAACTGAGCTCTTCAGATTTAATTTCTGAAACTCTTCTCCTAAACGCAACTCTGCGGTTAAGAGGATCTGTAAAGAAATGATCCCTATAGAAAACAGAACCAAAAAAATCCACTGGCCAGTTAACAAATAATGCTGCTCCAAAATCTGAGGCCCAGATTACTACAGATCATCCCTTCTTTCCAAACTCTGATGGCTTTGTGGCAACCAACAATTAACTTGGGTAATGAAGTTTTAGACTATCAAGGCTTAATCTTAATTCCAACCCGAAATAAAACCGGATCACCAGTCCCCACGCCAAGAACCAGAGCTAATTAGTCAGCACTACCACTCGCTCCCTTTCAAACCTGGAGCCTTCCAGAACACAGAGAGAAGCCAGACTACTGAAACTCTGACTTTGCAAAATCATCTCAAGCGTCAAGCTGAGCTCGGGGAGCCAGTCCTTACACCAGATACATCAGCTTCTGGCTCGCACACATCGTCCTTCTCCTGTCTTAAAGCTACTGCAGAATTCAGAAAGAACTTTTGGTTCCCAGACATTTACTCTGCCGCCAGCCCTACCCCAGGCTGTAGAATGAATAAAACTATTTCCTCAACTCTCAAGAGTACAGGAGGAAATTTATGATTTGGGAAGTAAATATGGGTGGTGACACCACAGACGCCTACATCCTTGCATGCAGAAAGGCAAATTCAATTCACGAGTAACCCTCTTTGTGAATATGGCACTGGATAGCTCTACTAGCTTCTTAGGGGACCGTATTAACTTACTATGCTCATCTTCCTGGCCACGCACAGCTGCCCTCTCTCTTTAGATGGCCATTTTCCTAGGGTGATTTCAGTGTAGACAAGAGCACTACTATCACACGAGTAATGATCACGATGATGATCCCAAAATACAGGCATTTGAGGTTCTAAATTAAGATCTGGTTACAAGATCTAAGAAGCCTGAAATTGAAATACTGAAACCTGTTTTGTTAATTCACCTGCTGCCAAAAACCTTCCAGCTGACAGCTCCAGGGGCTTTAAAAAAATCACGTCTTGAGCATCTCTGAGTGGAACGCAAGCCAGGAAACCAACAAACAAAAATGAGGGAGGAAGATTAGAGAGTCAGTACCTCAGCATAAACTAGAGCAGAGCAGCTCGCTCTGTCATCTAATGGCCTAACACATTTTTTAGCTAGTGACTTCAGGTTTATCTGATTCTTCTGCTTAGCGCCAGGCCTTGTCATCATGAATTAGTTCTGCTGTTACACCTTTCTCCTCTACCTGTTTAGAATGGGAAGTGTAAACAAGATCCTTACCACCCCATAGGCGACGGTGTCCGAATACATCCTCATTTCTGGATATACGCTGACGAGATACCACCTAAAGGTCTTGCACTGGAGCTTTTTCCTCAAGGCCTTCCGCTCAGAAATATCACCAATATCAATTCCGGAGTCCTGCACATAAAACAAAGGAGAGAAAAAGCAGAAAAGACATCAGTGATACACTCCTGTGTAAATTAATCATCTCCCTTACTGCAGAGAAGATTATGACCTATGCTAATGGTCAGCTTTTGGTCGCGAAGCGAGTCCGTTACCCACACGCGCTCCAGGAGCGCCCCAGTTAAATGAGACGCAGCTCACCATGGTGGGGTCTCTTCGCAGAGTCTGCTGTGGTCAGTGGAGCCACGCCTCTTGACTTCGAGGGGGTTTAGATCAGCTCCCAGTGAGTATCACTGTTGTTCTCTAATTTCCCAGCACCTCCCGAATCCCAGAGTAATTGGCAGGAAGTAGCACGTTGCCCTAGAAACAGCCTGACTGTGCTGTCCCACTGTGGCCCGATCATTAGCACATGACACTTTATGGCCACTTCTGAAGTCCGGGTTTACTGCTTCACTACAAAGAGCAGAAGCTGTGCTCATCTTTCTGAAACATCACTTACTAAATTTCTCTTCTAATGCAGAGAGACAAGTTGCTATTTTTGTTAAAAGCAGTTGCAGAATATTCTCTCCCCTAATTTTTATTCGTCTTTACATTTCTGGCTAACCTCATTTCTACTTATCCTAAGAGCACATCAGAAAGTGTGAGCTTCATAAAGACCCTGTATATAAAAATCAATAATTTATCACATTAAAATCATGCAGCAGGAATTTTTAGAGAGGGATCTTAAGTGCAAATCCACGGCTGCTCTTTGACAAGAAGTAAAATGAGACATGTTGCTCCACACTCTGCTCTACCACTGCAGCCTCAGTAAGAAACACAGGATAAATAAATTTTCATAGGGAAATCCAACAGCCTTTACTGGGCCATAAGTGCCCCAAAGATTTTGTCAGCCACCAGATCAGTACTGGAAGCACTGAATTTTCTTAGTTAGACATGAAAAAGGCATCATTATAATTACCTAGGTTTGTCAGCTGCTGAAGCAATGACTGCTGCTTAGATCCCAAAGCACTGAAATAACGTTGGTCTGGAACGAGTATATTTTAATTATGGAAGCATTTTCTAAATCAAGTAAAACTGACTTCCACATTGCTGACGTGAAAGGTAGGAAAGAGGGGTCTGGCATAAACAGGCATAACTGAAGTCAGGCCTTAAAAATGACGACTCCCCTCAAGCCCTACATAATTCATAGAACTTTACGTGGAACTACTCATCAAGCTGTCCTTTTTCCTGACTTTTCTAGCAAGTAACTAGATAGAGGAACACGTTACAGGGTGCTGTAAGACAACCAATCCCATGGACAGATCCCACTCGGGCACCACTCTGGCTGCATTTGTACTTGCCACTCTATCTGCCACTTGGGCGAAGGCAAAGGAGGAGCCAGCACACAGACATTCAACTTCCAGCACTCAGAAAGCTTTCAGGGATCAGATACTAAACTGGTCCAGTGCATCCCACTCCTTTCTCATGCAGCCCTGCAGGCACCAATGCTTGTTTCCTCACAGTTCATTGGGTAAGGCAAGAAAGAGCATCTGGGGTGTCAGATCACACCCTCCCGTGCAGGTGGAGAAGGAAAATAGCTCGCGTGAAGCACACTGGCTTTAGCACCAGCAACACCTCAGCGTGGTCCCCAAAGCTGGGAACGTGACTGGAGGAAAAAAAAGAAGAAAACAAAACCATAGGGGAGGACACATGGAGAACACAGCCCTCACTTTTGGGACTTCAAAAATGTTTCCTTTGGGTTTTAAGACCTTTTCTGAATCTAAGTAGTTATGATGCAGAAATCACCATGATATCCGAGATCCCCATTTAAAGCCCTCAGCAGTTGAGAGCCTCCCCCTGAGATCCCAAGAGGGCAGTCACAGCACACTGCCAAGTGAGTCTGACTGCCTTATATTATTATTAGCAGTAGTAGTAGTTTTCAAAGACTTAACAACTTTGTAAACATCTGACTACGGGGCTTCTCAGAGATCTGGGAATTCTTCCATGGAAAAAACCAGGTCCTGCAGTTAACACTTTGGAATAACCTATTTCATGGCAAGTCCCAGCTGTTGTAACTGAACACATTTCTATTACCTACAGAGTCCATCACCAGGGCACTTTCTTCAGCTTCCAGACAGAGGATTACTCCTGTAGTTACCCACTTGCGTAAGGGTATTTGGCCATGCTACCCATCTGTCCCGTCTGCATGTCTCTCACAGTGATGTCTCCACATCTTTTTGCCTAAGTTGAAGCTAGGTTTGATCTGAACATTGTCCCTCTTTGGTATTTCACCTTTAATTTAATCGAGGCAAGTAAAGATGAAACAAATATTGCCATCCAGTCTGATACCTAAATTTAACTTAATCCATCCCCAGCCTTTCTCATCCACCATCTCTTTATGAATTTGATTTCCACATTGCATTCAGATCTCAACTTTGCACAAGATGAAGCACATCTGGATGGATATTAGGCAAATACACATATAATGCTGGGTAATCTGGTTAGCAAAAGGCATTTCTAATTTGTGTTAATGCTGTGTTTGCAAGTCAAAAAATCAATGAAGATCAGGAAAATAACTAACACTAAAAAATGGAAGCTGAAATGTAAATCTACTCGGTTAATCACAAATAAAATTAATTTGAAATTGTTTTAATGTAAAATAAGTTACCCTCTTTTCCAGAAATGCCTTTATTCTTGTATGCACTGCTGTGAGACAAAGCAGGGACACTTAAAGGGTAGCTTGGATTCTGTGAACAGGGGGCTAACTTCTAGAAAGGTCCTTTCCTTGTTCCAGGTCATTGAGGATTTATTTCCTGGTGCTTTCATGGCATATTACAGGGCTAATTCTGCATCCTGAAAAATAGGACGATGACTTCTCCACTTTGCCAGAAGTACCTAGCTTTACCCATGAGAGGTGGAGGAAAACAGTGAAGGCAGCTGAATCAACACCAGCATTTGTATATCTAGCTGATTTTTGGTTTCTAACCTTTTTGCCTTATGAAACTGAAGGAGAAGTACAGCATTTTATTTCTCCAACCAGAAATGGCAGCTGCAACTGAGCAGTTGCAAAATCAGGCAGATTTTACAGACTTTTATTAAAGAAAAAATAAATTGCCCAAGTTAATTTATTATGCCTAGAATATTTGCTTTTGCTCCCTATAAGCCAAACCTCAAATTCAACTACAGCTGTGGTTTCCAACCTCTAGGTGGAACTAACCTCCTCTACGAGGATCCTGAATATTTTCCAGAATAGGTCCAGTCACCCTTCTCAGAGCCCTATAGCTCTTAACAGTTCATAGATTAAATGCCATTGACTATAGAAGTGAAGAACAACTAAACTCAGGTGTTCAGCTGAACTCTCAGGTTAGCCATTCGACCATCTTTTCAGTACAGTGGACCAACCATAGCTCACCTATGGAAGAGAAATCTGGACAGGCAGCCCAGAAGGGAGCTGCAGCTAGATTCTGTAATATGTCATGACATCCACCAGCCACCCTTACTCTGATGGGAAATTACTCAAGTGATACACCCAGACCTGAATCGATAGATGTTAACACCCCTTGCCCCTTGGCAGAACTCCCCTCCCCAATCTGGGGGAATTACAGCTCTCTCTGATGGTAAGAGACTTAAATTAAAAATAAGATCTGTAATACAGACTTGACGCTCCCTTTTTCCACATTTCTACACCTACTAGATTAAAATTTTCATGAAGAGTCATCAGTGAGGCTGATTAACTTGACAAGAAATTGATTTTTAAGGAACCTGAAGACAAGGTTTTCTAGAATAAGACACAACTGCTTATATTTTTATATGTGTGTATGTGCAGCATATCTTAGCCTCCATGGAAGACATAAATACCTACATGGATATATACACCTAACAAAATCCCAGCAGAAAAATTAAAATTCAACCCAAAAGGATCTAAAGCCAAATCTGTCCAACTCACCTCCTGTGGTATGTTCCATGCCATATAGACATGGCTCTTAAATTCATCCATCCAGACTTCGGCCACTCTGAGGGCATTTCTCCGGACGTGAGCAGTTAGATCTTCTGTGTAGGGCTTATGTGCTCTTTCAATGTGGGCAATCCTGGAGCAAGGCAGAACCTCAACACTTCCTCCACATTGCCATACCTAGGTGGAAAAAAAGCAATCTGCTAGTGAAAGCTCCCCTACACCACTACTGTCCTTTAGTAAACACACTGAAATGATTTTATTGTGTCGTTGTTACAAAGAGAATAAGTACTCAGGACTTATTTTACTATAGCGGGGTTTTTTAGACAGTCGTTGAGAGGACTTGCTACCTTGCCTTACCATGAATTATTGCTACTACTAAACCTTACTACAGAATTATTACATTACCAGTAGCCTCTCATCACAACCTTCCCAGATCAATTCAGCTATTCTCAATATTATTAATAAAATTATTTATAGGGCACCCAAACCCAGTAGTGTCTGGGTTTAAGTTTTCATGCCTTGCAGGCATTTCTCTAGGATCGTGCACAGTCCACCTCAATGCATACAGGCACTATTCAGAACCTCCAACAAGACAGCTTTACGTCAAAGAGAAACTAAGTCAACCAACTTCTGAAGATCACTGAAGTTTCCAGTTCTAGGAAGAGCAGGAATATAAATGCATTTTATGCTCTGCTTTAAACACAGCTCAGAAAGGATGAGGTTTGTTTCTTTTGAGGAGTGATAAAGACTGCCTATTGAAAATGTTCTATGAACAATTTCAACAGATACTACTTTTATAGATTGCAATACATTTGTAACGTAGGTCACTGTACCTGCTCCAGTGTATTCCAGCTTTGCCCGCTACCGCAGCCAGCTAACGCCCCTAACGTTAATCACATCTATTGCATTTATTTCTGATTTTCTCTCTGCTTTCAACAAAAGAAAACCATTATGGCAGCCTGTTAAACAGTCAGTGAAGTGCTTCCAAAGATTGTACACAGAAGCTCTTTTTCTCTGCATCTTGTAGTATGTAAACTTGCTAACAGGATCACGGCAGCCACTCATAATGGTTGAGTGGGCGCTGCTTGGGTGAAAATGCAGATGGACTCAAAACTGCTTGCTGCTGCTGAACCAGTCCTCAGTGTCCCAGAGGCAGGTGGACTCACTGGGGAGGGACAGAGTTCCCCCTATAATGCTGCTAGCAGCGATACGGGGGCTTGGTACGCCGAACCAAGAGACCAGCAACCTAAGAGCCAGGGTGCTCCTGCCTCCTCCAGCTCATCCAGGAGAGTATACTGCGGTGTCTCTCCTTGTGGCCAGGGATGTGGGTTGGCAGAACATCATGTTCTGGAGCTGATCTCAGAGCCCTCAGGTCTGTCCATCCTATATGCATAAGCGCTACTAAGGAGGCACTCTGTTCAGGCATTCATTTTATATATTTAGACATCTGGCTTGAATACAGCATTTAGGCATTTGGCAGCTCCCGAGACCAGAAAATGTGGCATGGATTCAGAATGTTTACAAACCCTTTTCTGAACTGGTGCCTAATTGCGCTCGGCATATGCTGGGAGAAGAGATAGAGCCTTGGTTTTCAGAGCTCTCTGGAAGATGAGCCATCCCACAAACCTACTGCACAGTCGAGAAGGGAGCTGAACAAGTCTTCAGCACGTGTACAGAACTTGGAAAACCGTTAAGAGCAAATAAACATAAACCATCAACATCACGGCAAAGCTGAGATCATAATAAATCTGTAAAAATAAATGGGCAATTGATCTGGCACAAGAATAAATAATCTGGAAACAACATTTGTGTGTTATCTTTCTAACTATAAACAGGCAATCCAGTTTAATGATCTAACAAAAATAATAGTTTGTCAAACATTTCATTCTGAATGATTCAGCTACATTTCTTAATAAAGCTTAAATGAGAAGTATCATCAGGCTTTGCTCACACAATGCTTGCTTGCCTGCTTTCAGGCCAGACCACTCCTCAGTACAGCACTGACATCCAGCTCTAAATCGTTTCAGGGTTACTCACGGTGCACTGTTTAAATGAGTATCAGAGAAGACAAGGAAGATGTAAAGATGGTCAGTTTTAGCTAGGGATGGCCTCAATCCAAGGCCAACATGCAAACACCAAATCTTTTGTGGGATTTTTAGAGTTAGGTCTGAATACCATCTTGGCAATAAGCTGAACCAAAAAATCATGGTCTATAATAAACTGAATTTCCAAGTAAATTTCTAGGATCTGAAAATCTGAAGAGCAGTCATCTGTAATTTTAGTACTGATTCAGTAATCAGTAAAATCTAATTTGACTTTCTAATGAAGTCATACGCGTGTTCAAAAAACATCCTGAGATGACAGTCTTTAATATAGTTTGTAAATAACAATTACCTACTACCTGAATAAACACTAATTAATCAAATCTGGTGGCCACTCCTTTCTCTCAGACACTGTCAGTCTTTGTTCCATGTCCAAGGACTAATTAATTGCTCTGCAAGAACCATGGATTCACTTAAAAACGTAACGCTAAGAGGAAATTGTCAACACAGATCCTGTCCGACCAGGCAGTCTGGGTTGTATTAAACAGTTTCCAAAACATAGCCTATTATTTCTAAGCAAAAATCTCCTGCAATCCCCAAAAATGTGATTAACACACACCAGAACTGGACTAGAGCTACATGCTAGTGGTTTATCTGGGACAAGCCACAGACCCTTTCTCTCCCACCAGCATTCTTTGACAGTGGGATTGCACTATGGTGAGAAAGTTCTTTTCTCTAACCCTTTCACTGTGCTTAGGGAAAGGCCAAGAAAATGTAGGCAGGCATTAAAGTGGGCTTTTCAAATGGCACGGAACTCTCCCAGAACCTCAAGGGATTCTGGATTCCCAGCTCCCCAAAATGTGCAAAATCTCCAGCCAAGGACTGAGGGGCTTTCCTAGTCATATAGTAAATATCAAACACTCTCCTGAACAGGCTGTGTGAATACTGAGCAATCTAACACGATTAACTGACTGCTACAGAAACAGATAGGCTAATTTTCTTTCTTCCCTGTTTTTTTTCTATTCTTCCCTGATTATATTTCAAATAAGGGAATTTCTTGTAGCTAGGTCAGGAACACCCACCCATTCTTTCTCTTTCCTTCTTAGACCACCTGTCCATTTGAATCTGACCACTCCTAGCTCCCCCATCTCCTTTAGTCGTGTAAACAAATCCACGGTACATGAACCATTCTGGTGGAGCCACTGTGGGTGGCTGGGGGTTTTTTCAGAAGATCTTGAAAATGTACAAATCTCACATCAGAAGTGCATAGGAGAGGCTCAGTTAATTACTCTCGGCCAATGCCTTTTGGTCAAAGACAATTTTTAGAGTTTTAATTAATATTTTAATACTGAGAAATGTATTTTCTAGAGACTTAAAGGGAAGTTGTGAAGCCTTGTAGAGTTGTCTCTTCCTCCCCTAATAGAATTCCTGCAGACAAGAGAGCGATTTGAGTTAGTTCCTCACAACTTCACACATTTCCCCTGTGAACTTCACAGCTATTTTTTGCTGTCATTTGTAATCTTTATTCAGCCTTCATCCATAGTGAATAGCACCTTTCTAGTTCTCCAGCAGTGTTAGTTTATGCGATGGCTATAAAAAAATACAAAGGTTCAAAAATCAGTGAAGATTTTCCAAATTATCACCCATGACTTTTGCAGGAAGTCTAAAGATAAAGGGCTTTAGAGACTTTTTTTTAACCACAGGTAATGGTTTGAAGCAAGATGTTTAATCTGAGCGTACTGTCAGTGTAATCAGTAGTGCTTAATGATGAACTTGCTCAGACAAATTGCAAGGAAGAAATCTGATTAATTCCTTAAACTATGGTTAAAAAAAAAAACCAACAGCATCTTTTCCTGTTGCCCACGAGTACGTTTTACCTCTGGGAGCAAGAGGTGTAAATTGATAGCAGTTAGTGTCAGTTTCCCAGCAGATCCCTGAACATACACAGACACTCGTCAAAAGTAACATCTGCGTCCATCATCGTGATGCAGCAAACAGCAATTCACATTTCATTCTGTAAAAGCACCAGTTGCAAAACTCTACCAGTGGGGCTCAGGCTTTGTTGTACAGAGGTTTCAAGTGTGAGGGAGTGTGTATATCTGGGAGTACTTGGCATGACTGCTGCAGGCCCAGCGATGCAGAGAATTTGCTTTTCTCTGGAGGATTTTCTCGATGATCTGGTCCTGGTGCTTCACTTTCCAAAACTGGTCATTTAGAAAAAAACCACATCAACTGGTGTTTTCCTTCTGAAGAGCTCTCGGGATCCACTTCAGCGTGTTCTCAAGGCTGTCTTCCAAGAGGACCTCAGAAAGGGCTCTTTATTCTTGAATATCCCTGAGAGGTTTATGTATTTGGTATAGCCCCAAGAAGGGCTTAGAGGGTTTCCTCATCTTGAAAGGGTTCCTTCTTCACTAGCAAAAGGTAGTAAAATTCCATAAAAATACTCCAGGTGTAAGAGGAAGGTAGATGTGCCAAGGCTAACAAAGCTGAAAGGCTAAACTCAGCAAAGCAAGCGGGAGGTGATAGGAACATTAAACGAATACAGAGAATCTATTCTGGAAAAAAAAACCCAACAAAACCCCCTGAAACGAGGGGGAATCTCACTTTTCAATCTTCAGTTGCATGGCGAATTTGTTTAAGCTCTGAGCACGTCTAATTGTTAATTTACTGAAGGTACATTTACACACAAGCTATGACTGTGGCCCTCCATCGGTGTGAATTTATGCTCACCAAGGTTAAAGGAGCCCCAAAGAGCAAGTAGGGAAAATGTTCCTTGCACTGGAAGAGCCAGGAAAGCAGAGGACATCTAAAACTGCCGAGAGATCACAGGTGGTGGCACAACAGAACAGCTTCACCTTCCACTCTGCTAAAGGAATAAAGGCCCAAAGTCCTGGGCGCTTCAGTGGGATGGCACAAGCGAGGCAGCAACACACCAAAGGGCTTCCTTAAGTATCGTGCAAGGGTGCAAGCTCAACAGCACCGCGCTGCCATCCCTCGCGCGCTCCCAGCAGAGCGAGGGCAGCAGTGGCAGCACCTGCCAGCAGCACAGATTCCCACATCCTTACAAATGTCTAAATCAATCTGGTTCTCATTTTGTTCTAGAGCAAATTCCATTCACATCTGCAAATTCCATTCACATCTGGAAAATCTGTTTCACTAGACAAGGAGTCTCTAGTTAGTTTTATTTTTAAATCCACATCTTTTAGTAAATCCTTTCCAATTGCATTTAAACTTATTTGAATTTGCATATTTAATCAAAACAATTACAGCTCTGAAGATGATGCCTCTCTTGAATATTTAATTCATAGTTTATTATAAAGTGATATAACACTTCTTCATTAAAAGTGTTTCTTTTAATCTCTTTCATCACTGAGTGTTCTTTTCATGTTGTGAAAGCTTAATCTAATCAAAAAAAAAGAAGCCTACGTGATGCTGAGCAGTTTATTTAGCACGTACTGAATTCATTAGGTTTACACAGACCCCGCAGCTTCTCCAAGAGCTGACGTGACCTTGTTTGAAACTGTCATTTCATTTGGACTGCAAATAAAACTTTTAATTATTAAGTGATTTCTCAAAAAGCTGAAGCAATTTCTAGCTTCTGTGAAGTCTGCAAATGACAAAATTAGAAGAAGTCATTAAAGATGCCCTGAAGATAAAAAAAATAATCTGTGAATTAATTACTATTGTGGATACAAACAAATATTCACCAATATCTTTACAATGTATTTTGGGGAACAATTGAATGCAAAAAATATTTGTGACTCTTGTTAACCTTTGTCCTTACCATTAGTGGTTTACTGATAAATAATAATGAGCTTGATACTTTACAAGCCAGTATGAATTAACTATTTTTATTTAATAGCATGACCTAAGTCTGTCATCATTTTGGGTCTGCGTTTTCATTATGGTATCCTGACAGGTGACTCCAGAAAGAACAAAAAGAATGGTCAGATAAAAAGATCACTGAAATCAGTGCTAAGTTTCCAAGAGTGATCAGTGGGTTCTGGATCACACCCTCAAAGCTTTTGGACTGTCATGTACATTTGAGGATCTGACTCTGCAAACCCAGAAACTATACTCACTGCATGAAGCACACTGATCTTTATTCAGGTCGTATCTCCACTGGAGTCAGATAATCTTCCCTACGCAATTGCAGCAGTGACAGTAAGTACTGAAGGATTTGGCTAACTTTCCCTAAATTCAGCAAGAAGCCGTGCACAGCTCTGCTTATTCCACGGGTCTCCAATAGCTTCCTCTCACGGGATCATTCTGTCTGCAACAGGAGACTCAGACACAGACTCCTGGCCTGAGTCATACAAATTCAGGGTTAGAAAAATGAGAATAAAGGATGAGAAAGAAAACATACAGCTTCCTGAAGCTACCATTCAGGTTTACTTCACGCTTCTAGATGCCGAATGGGGCTGGGAAGGAGAATCATGGCACTGGTGCATTCCAGTCTGCAGAGGGGGAAACGAGGGTGCGACAGTTTCAAGAGGTGGCTGCCTCCAGTCACAGCTCAGAACAGCCCGTGTACAGAAATGGCAGACTGGGGAGAGATTTTTAAAGTTAGTCCATCTGTTTCACTGAAGCCCTGTGAGGTTCTGAAGGCTTCTCATCATGATACAAGCCTGTCATACTTTCAGGTAATCTGTTTGTGTGTCAGAACAGCTTTTTTCCATAATCAAATTGGTAATCTTAATGTGAGACTGTAAGCAAGCCACAAAAACACCCCCTCCATAATCTAAAAGACTTCTTTAAAGGAAATAAAAGGCTTTAACAGAATCCAAGCTGCCCTCAATTTTTCAGATGTCAATTATCCCTTGAATCTTACTTTTGAAATCATCATTAATTGCCTCCTAGACCTCATTTTATGTTAATTTTGCCTTTATAGAACACTATTTGAAAAAGTAACATGTAAAGATTCTTTCCATATTAAATTGCCAGTAGTTCCCTTCCACTTGTAGCTAATTGCTTTATTATGTACATGTTACATTGTTTTCTTCTACAGGAATTAATTTTGCACGTATCTTCACGAGCTGTGAAACTTTTACAATGCATTGTTAAACTACGTGTGTTGTGCTGCAGGTTTACAATGGCAGGAACCACTCCGTGCCTTGTGTTACCGGGAGATAAGATGCTTCAAGGGTCCCTGAAGGCGTGTGGCTTCATTCACTTCCCTTTCGGATGTGTCTGTCTCCTTGCTAGGCACAGCAAATAACTGACATGTAAATCACTACATTGCCAAGTTTAAGTCATGAATAGGAAGTAAAAGAAATCACTTTTCAGCTTAAAAGGGGAAAAAAAAAAGTGGCAAACAATAAGCAGATCACTGCTAGTTTATAGTGTTCATGGAGCCCATCTTTTCTGGTTTTACCTTTCTCTGCCTTACCACAGCTGTGCTGAGCTTGAGCAGTCTTGTTGATCTTGCACCAATCCTGGAGACTTCATCAGTACCAGAATACCAAACTAAGGATAGAATATCTTCAGCTGGAAGGCACCTACAACCACCATCTAGTCCGACTGCCTGACCAGTTCAGGGGACCCAAAGTTAAAGCACGTCCCTAAGGGCACTGTCCAAACGCCTCTCAAACGCTGGCAGGCTTTCGGGGTCCACCACCTCTTTAGGAAGCCTGTTCCGGTGTTTGAGCATCCTCTCAGTAAAGAAATGCCTCCTGATGTCCCGTCTGGACCTTTCCAGGTCCTTAGTCGCTCCTCAGAGGACATTCCTTCCAGCCCTTTAACCAATTCTGTTGCCCTCCTCTGGATGCATTTGAGGACGTTCACATCCTTCTTAAATTGTGGGGCCCAGAACTGCACATAGTAGTACTACCAGGTGAGGTACCACTGCTGAATACAGCAGGATAATCACCTCTTGCCTGGCTGGTTGTGCTGTGTTTGATGCACCCCAGGGTGGGGTCTGCCCTCCGGGCTGCCGGGCACACTCTGCTGACTTGGATTGGGCTGCTGCTGACCAGCAGTAAAAACCCCACTGAATGCCTCTGCTTACTCTTTATCCCTATTAGTCAGATGAGCATCTTCAACAAGTACTGGTCCAAGGTTCTCTAGACCGTGGCCTTTCATGACTTCTCCCTGCATACACAAACCACAGCTCTGCAATCTTCCTGACCTTGCTTCCAGAGATCACACAATTTCCTTTACCTCTTGAGCTCCACGAGAAGTTCTCTGTTCAGCCAAGCTGCTCTGCTCTGCTTGCCTGACTTACAACACAAGGTGCTGGGACACATGTAAAGGTATCTGGCCTTTGCAGCTTTGACCCAAACATGCTGGGTCCCTCCTGGTGAATCCATCCCAGACACCTCGGTTGTTACACCACAAGAGTCCCTTGGCTTTGCCACACTGGTCTTCCTCTAGCCTTTGTTCGATTACTAAATCAGTCCTGCAGTACTAAAAACTCTCCATGAAATTAAATTCTAGAGAGATTAAAATAAAATACAGAATCTTCACAGACTAGGCCAGGAAGGATTGCAATACCAGAAGCTACAGTGACATTGCCACGACGCCGTGACTTAAAAATGCAGAGAGATATTGAACAAGAGGCTATATTATAATATACATAGGAGGCTATATTATAATAAGGCACTAATTAATTTGCATCTCACCTGAGTCCACTGATTTGTAAGTGCATATTTGATTTAAACTGCTTTACTTCTTTTCATACCACTATGAACAACTATTTCCTCTCATAAAACATCAGGTTGTCTGTATTACTGCCTAGTTGGTAATGTGCAATCACACTGGCACAACCACTGAAAAACATCTGTGAGACATCTCCCGGTGCCTTGCCCTCCTTCCTTGGAGGCTACAGTGATGCCACCCGTTAGCTGGTGCTCCATCATTATTTGCTTTCATGTGGGACCAGCTCAGAAAATGTTCTTTCCCCAGAAAGAGCAAAACCACAAAAATGATTCACTAGTAATGTTGTCTGTACATAGAATTACACAAGCTGTAGCTGCAGGTTACCTGCTGAGGCATTCATGGGCAACACGGGGGAAAAAACCCAATTATTCCACAGGAGGTTTAACACAAAACCAGAACAAGCCACAGATAGACAGCTTCTAGCGATGCCATGACTGACACCAGTTTGGAGGCATGACAGTTCCTTATTTTATTCTCAATAGAGACTGGGGTTTTTGGTTTTTCCTGTTGGATTTATGACCCTGTAAATAGAGAATTTAGTCTGTGTCATCTTGGGATTCAGGCTGTTAACACAGTGAAGTACTTTCCAAAACAAGATTAACTTCAGCAATCGTTCTGGCCGCACTGAGAAGCCACAACTACTTCCACAGGCTGCTGGGCAAGTACTTACACCAAACTTGCACTGCCAAGAAATTCTTTTTATCTTGGTGAAATTGTGAGCTATACAAACCATTTGCCACATCTTCTAAGTAGTAATGTTTGGTCAATCTTTTGGGTTTTTTTTTTGCAGTCAGTCTAAAACTTCTCTTAATTCACCAAATGGATAAAACCAAAATGGACATCTCTTTAAAGCTTTAAGGTAAAGTTAAATCACTATCTTAAAAAGCATTAGTTAAATGTTAGCTACAAGTAGCAACTGAGAATATTCTTACTCTTGTACTTCTCAGCCCTTCCACTTCACGCATTATCAACCTAATACTGCTGAACAGCACCTGTGATCCTACACTGAAGAATTTTTCTGTACAGCAAATCATTCCCTGTGGGAAGGGCTGTGGCCCAGCTAAACCCAGGCCTTTAAGAGCACAGCACAGCACGCCACGGCGGCTCTAAGCGCAAGAACGGGGAACGGCTACATCCCTTTCCGCAAAGGAATTGGGAGATCTGCGCTGCTCAGCGAAGGGCCACGAAAGGGAAGCCAGCAGCAAGGACAAAAAGGGATGCTGCGCACACGTGACACATCCCACTGCTCACTCTCTGGGTAAACAATTCCACAACACAGCAGCTCTGGGAAAAATCCCCTCGCTTTCTTTGTTCCCTCCCAGTCGTTTCTAACTCTTGGCACATCAGCCTATCAATTTTCCTGCCCCAGCAGTTTGTGAGGCAGCACGGTAAATCACAAACTGACTAACAATCAAATTAACTCTGCACGTTAAAATCCAGTTACTATGCAAAGGTTTACTTCTGAAGCAGAGGTGTTATCTCAGCTGAGAAACAATCAGGATGCACAAGCACTTTGGATGGGAAATGGCCGGACATGGGTTCTCCGACAGAGACTCGTTTAACTAGCCAGCAATCAAGAATTGGGATCCCAGAAGCTGGGGAGAGGCTAAACAAACAAATAAATAAATAATAAAAATCAGACAGACAGAGACAAAAGCACCTACAAAAAACCTCATCCTTCCTAAAAAAGCCCACCCCCATGCAAACAACAGAAGAAATGAAAGTCACCTCTGGAATTTGAGAACAAAATAGCTCTGGGAGAGGCACGATAGCTGCTTGCTCTGCAACAGAGGGACCCTATCGTATGGACAATACCCCAGAGAACACTGGGTCTATTTTCTGGTCAAATAACTCATTTCTGCATCTCTGTTCACAACAGCATTGCTCTAGTTCTCCATCAACAAAAAAAAGCATCAGCGTCAGCTTCATGTAAGTTCTATAGACAACCCATCAGACTAACAAGGAATTAAGCAGATATATTTGTTATAATGTTATTTTATGGCAAATGCTACTAATTTCACTGTGGCAATATACTGTATAAAAGTAGGGTGCCATACTCAACCTGAGCTGTAAATGCAATTTTCCTCCTGGGTCAGCTGATGGGAAGTCTTGATACATTGTTTAGTGGTAGCAAAATCCTTTCCTTTTCCCTTAAAGCGTTATTACCTTCTAACTGAATTTCCTCTTCCCCATTTACAGGGCCATTATACCCCATGAACACAAATTCATCTGCAAGCACAGTGTCTTTGTGACATACACAATTACTCTAAGTCAAAGCCTGGGTTTAACATTCCCTTGACTCTGATGATGACTCAGTCTGTGACTTGAGGCAAATCACTGAATGTTGGTTCAGGCATCCCTCAAAGTGCTGCAAACAACTTCACTGCAACAGATATTTGGAAGCTTTCTCAATCACGTAGGCTGCTTTAAAAGACAAAATGATTGCTACAGGCTTGCTCTTGATAGAAAATCTTCTGCTGACCTCAGTAGGAATGAACTGGAATAGGCCCTCAAGAAGCCTACCGAAAACTAGACTTGAACCATCTAATAGAGGATCTCATTGATGACATTTAATTCATCGCAAAGGATTTGTAGGTGCTTCCTTAACCAGAAGACCTGCTTGTACAAGCACAACCCAGAAGCAGAGCCCAAATAACGCTGAGAAATGCCAACCTTACAGTTTATTTCCACCTAAGGCAATTACCAACACAGTTCCTGTTTGCTCTCTTGGATTCCAGTTTGCCCTCCAAATGCAATATGGTCCCATTAAAGCACGATTAAGTCCACTCAGTTGGGAACAATCAAACATAAACCAACAAGAAGCATTACTCATCCTAATGCAAATCTAAGAATATGATTCTGGGGCACAGTAAATGGATCATTCAAAAATCCCAGATTAAGTGACGGAGCTGCTCAAAAAGGATGCTGTCGAGTCTTGCAGCAACCAGTCTCCCTTTATTTTCTTCTGGAGTGAATAAATAGCTTTGCAAGAAAACATTTGCTTGAGGAAAAAACACAGCGTTGCTTCTAAGATTCAAAATGCATTCATATTTTGAACTCATCTGTCAGCTTCTAGCTCAAGGCAACAGAACTCTACTAATATTTATTTAATAATATATGTTTAATATTTTACAAATGTTATTACAAAGCCACAGACAAGGGTAAAAATACTGTAAGTTAAAATAATACACCAAATTACAGGTTAATAAAGCTAAGTAGAGAAACTTAGTCGAGAGAAGAATCCTCCAATCAAAAACCTGTTTTCTGTGGCTTGTTTTGGTTTATTGAGGATGGATGCTTTGGATACAGCTTCCAATAGTTGGGGATTTCCTTGCACTCATGTAACACAAATAACTAGATATTTGTGCAGATAGTGAGGTGACAAAAATACCTCCAGGAAGAGAATACGGGGGTAAGTCCCCATTTCATCAGGGTCTGATTCCTGCCCCTGCCCAGGGAAAACCCCATCAGTTCATCCAAAACCAAACCTTTTCAAGATTTTAGAAGACTTCAAGAAAGAAGACTTCTAAATCCAGGAATTTAGAAGAAGTAATGGCTTCTCCTTTCTAATGAAAAGAAATCCTAAATAGGCAGACTTGGTTCTCAGAAGCATCTCAGCTGGGAGATGAAGTCTTATCTCAGGTCACTGAAGGTGGAGCTGCTACCAAAGCAAATGGACAATAAGGCTCTGGGCAGAGGCACAGGAACAGCCATTCACCCAGTGCTGGCATCACGTGATGCAGCAGCTGCTCTGCACATGAGCTTGGCTCACAGTGGTTTTACATCCTCTGGAAGAAGATTAGTAATATAAGGACACAGGACCGTGCTCTCCTTAACATGCTTAAGAGAAACAGGTCGCTCAAATGATCTTGAACTCTTGCTGCCATCCCTGCAGTAACCTGCCCTGTTCCCATAGATGGTTGCTCTTACATGCTTATGCATAGGAGTTCCCAATGAAAGAACTGACTTCCAGTGCCTGAATACTGCAAAGAACGGCAACAGGCTCTATGAAATTTGCTTAGAAATTCAAGCCATGGAAAAAATGTAGGATATTTCACTAGATGTCAGCTCCACTGCATTGGAGAATGTGATACACAACATTCTTGGCTAGAATCATATCAATGCTTCTTGGCTAGCCTGGATAGCAGGGCAGTTGGAGCACAGTGTCTGCTCCTCCACCCCTACACGATCACTTACACCATGCAGCAGAATGCCAGATGAAGCCAGGCATCTCTTAGAAAAGGCAAATGGCAAGGAAAGATGAAGCACAGTGAGCAATCTGTAGCCATTGACTGGAGAGCACCATCTTAAAATGCAAACAACTGTCACCGTAAGGTAGTTTTTGTAGAACAGTTATTGTCTTTATTAAGTGATTAATCATATTTTAGTGCCTCGGAGGTGAAAGCAACCCAGGTAATCTAGAGATGCCCGTTTGGTGCCGCAGAGATAAAAATGTAGTTCAACAGCAGAGACGGGTCACCCGGCCTGAAATCACCTGCTGGCCACAGTCTGCCACGTAGCCCCGTCTCAAGGGAATGAAGGGCAGCCCCTGGGAGCGGCACCTCTGGGGCCAAGCGCTGAGGCTGCAGCTGAAGGACAGGGCTGCTCACCATGCCCCGAGAGCACACCTGAAGCAGCCACCCATACCCTGCCAGCCCGCCGTGTACGGCCCCAGGAGCAGGTGGCTGAGGGAAGGTGCTTGCTTTTCAAACTTAACATCTCTAGAAATAATCTTTTGCTTCCAAAAAGCTTTAAGGCTGCACTGTACATTGATACACCCTGGTATTATCCGGGATATGCTGAAAATTGTAAGAGCTGGTAATAAACTGCTGAAAAAGCTGTTCGTTACAGCTCGCTAATTTGTTTTGATACAGCCAGGACCACAGATCCAAGCCCAGATGAAGTGAGATGAGGCAGCAGCACACATTCTGCTACCTTGCACACCACAATCTGTTACAGATGAAAGTGTTCTATGTAGGTCAGGCACCGCTTCCCTGGAGACAGACAAAAAGCCATAAGGAAATCAGAGCGGTGCTGGGCCTCGTGGCCCTGATCCAGTCTACTCCAAAGGGTCCGTTACGCAGAGGATTGTGGCTCTGATCTTGTCGATCAGAGTGCTCTTCCCAATCAACTTCTGCGAGGCTAAATACAGCAGACCAGACAGCATCTCTACCACGATGCAAAGCTAGATAAAACTCCTCGCGCTCCCAAGGAGACGAGAGTTTTGTCTGGTGGAAAAAGGAAAGAGCAGTGTCGCTAATTTTCAACTCATCACAACACTGAGCTGCTAAATCAGGTTTTAGGAACAGGCTGCAGCTCTCTGGCCCTCACAGTGAGGAGAATGGTGTTGCTGAAAGAAGCAGGATTGCATTTCTCTCTCCTTATCCTTAAAACTGTGCTCTACTGTAACTGAGCAGGGGACCTGTGCTGCAGCATTGCTGCAGTCACACTGTCTTTGACAGGTGGGAGAAAAAGAATTTCGGGAACCCAGAACTAGAAGTGAGTATTTCTTGCTATATCTCTCAATCTCAGGAGAGAACTCTATTTTTAAAATAAATTCTTTTTTTCTTTGCTATTGCATATGTTTTTATCCTAGCAACTAAAAAGCACAAAGCACCAGCTTCCGCTAACATTTCATAGCAGAGTTTAATTTCGTAACACCCATCACACCATTTTTCATTACCACCTATTCATCTAAGAATTTCCTATCAAAAACCTGAAAGATTCTCAAACAGAGCAGCGCTGTATTTTCAGAATGGTATTTAGCTGTGAAGAGCTACAGAAGGAAGTACTCAAATCACACACAATACCGTGTACAGTAAACAGATGAAGAGCGTGTGATGGAAGAAGAAAATATGTGCATTTATGCACTTTATGAATATCTTAATTTGCCCCCAGAGGAAAGGCACCATAAATGCCTCTGTACTCCAGTTTGCTCCACAGTGATTTTCCTAATTTAAATAAACCAAGTAATCTAGAAAGGCTTTTCCCATTCCATCTGTGAGACGGACTCCTTACTGAGTCTGGGACCCCAGGTAAGCAGGGACTACTGGCTATCACCTCTGCAGAGTTCCAGCATTGTTACTCAAACGGAGGAACGACACCAGTTTCTCTATTTCTGTCCTTGTCCCAGAGAAGTTCTTTAAAAAGACAGAGGGGCTTTTTTGCTCTTTTCCCCCTCCCTCCTGAAATACAATTACTGATACTGTGGATCTCTCTTCCCATGCCATCATCCATACATTTTTGACTGTGTTTTTTTCCCCTGCAATAAGAAGCAAGCTGTACTTTAATACCACTACAGCACTGGTAGGTTATGTTCCTTACCCTGATTCCGAGCTCCACATTCTCTCCTCCATATACTTCCATGCCTTCATCCAATAAGCCAATCTCTTGGAAATATTCTCTATCTACTATGAAGCATCCAATCAATGCAGGACTTCTGGAAGAATAAACCAAGCAGCAACCAAAATTAGCTGACAGAATATGAACAAGGTTATTATTCAGAAATAAGCATATTCCCGAGTGCTGGTCAAACTGTGCGTCAAGGCAGATGCTTAGGGAGCTGTTTCTCAAACAGATCTGTTCAGCTCTGTCTTCTAATGTGCTTGATTCAGTGGTGGTATAAGGACCACTGAAGGAAAACAGACTCAAAATTATTGGACATACATATTGACCAGAAGGATTTCAGCGCTGACAAAACTAGATCTAGGAGCCCAAAGTTTGTTTCCCAGGCACCAGCCATTCCAAGTCTCTGTCCCTGCCAAGTCCTCAGAGTTCTTGCCTGCAATAATTGGCAAGGGTAGCAAACGATGCAGGTTTGTGTTTAGCCAGAAGCTAGGTTCATCTACAGCTAAGAAAACTCGTGTCTGTGAGCTTATGTAAACGGAGAGATTATTTCTTGAACAGGAACACCCAGATAAGGGTTTGTGATACAGGATCAAGAAATGGCTGCCTTTCCCAGCAATACTGTAACATCAGTCACTTGTCCTGAGCCAAACTGAAGCATTCCGATCCTTCACCGAAGCTCTAAGCTCTACTTACGCCGTGACCTGAATTAACCAACTTTTACTTTGCCCAGCCAGTCTTCAGAAGGTCAGAGTTCAGGCACAGAGAGTACAATTCTACCTTCATGAGATGCATGGAGGAGAATACAGAGTAATTGAGCCTCTTCATGTTTCTCCTACCTTACAGTCCACAACGGCAAGGAATAAAAATGTATTTTCTCATTATTACGTTGGTATCGGGAATTCTGGTAACCACAGGGTATTAATTAGCAGTACAGTGGAAATCATCCTGCATTTACTGGGAAAATTCAAGCTGCTGCAAGTGCAGCCATCTGCCTTCAAAAGCTTCTAGGTCTTAATCCCAAATCCTACAATCCTACAGAAATGTATACATTTGTGCTTTTAAGTTGAAGCGCTGTAGTATCCACTGTGTAACAAGGAAAGACTGTCTCTCATGTATTTATTAAGAAAGAAAATAGTGGTTAACATCACTTCAAAAATTATGCTGCTTTTATGACAACGTACTCTTGCTTTTGGTGTCATTTAAAAGGATTTTCCAGAGTATCTGCTTCCCTTTGTTATAATTCTAGAAGCATATTAGAGGCATGAGAGAAGCCATCAATCAATACACACAGCTTTTTGTTTCCTTGAATTACCCAGCACACACGTAGTCTATTGCACCAAACAAAAGGTGCCAGGGAAAGGGGTAAGGAACGAACCTAACCATCCAATATTCATAAAGGCCATTCGCTCCAGAGCTCTGTCAGAGAACATAGCTTTGGGCTCCAATGGAAAAGCAGACTTGCTCATTACTCTGAGTTCAAATGACTTTCACTTTAAAAGTCACCGTAACTAATGGAGAAGGTTTGCCTCTCCAGGACTTAGCAGAATATTTCAAAACATTTTCATGTTAATAGAGCTCATTAACACTGATAATCATTTCTCTTGATGGGGAAACTACCACCCCTTTTTACATATGTCTGTAGCAAACCCGTGAACTTTCATCTCCTGCTTCCCAAATTCTAGGTCCTGTTCCAACAAGCAGCACGTGGGGCAGCACAGCCAAGGGTGTTTAAGCTGACAACTCCCCCCCAAAAGCCATTTGCCTGAAAAGACAGAACTACTGGATCAAAAATACCCCTTCCACTGGCTACATGGACACTGACTGGAGTGAGGACCCCCTCGCACTGTCACTGCTATTTAAGGTTCTTTCTGCAGAGAGACGAAGCATAGGTACCAGTGATGACCTTGGTATGAATGCATAGCTAGAAGAAAGGCCTGGAATCTCAACAATGCTGCTGAGGAGATTCAGAGCACCTACCCCCTCCCTGAGATAAGGGTATTGTTCCATTCCAGCCTAACCATACTCTAGACAGGATAAGAACCTACAGAGCCAGCCTGTAACCAAGCAAGGATTTAATACAGTCCCTGCTCACAAACTATCAGTGGACCAGCATTAACTCCTCTGACATAACACAGCCCTAAAGTTATGTGTCAGTATTAGGAAGAGCAGAGCTGTCCGATCAGTTCTGTTTGTATAAAGCATTTGTAAAGAAAATTCTGTTTCTGGCCCACTACCACTAAATGAGCAGGCAAGACATCTGGAGAAAGCAGCCCTGCTGTGTATTCACATCTCCCATTTTCACTTCCACTCTGTGTTTTGCCTCATGCTACTAACCAGGAAACCTATTTAAAAAGATGCACGGGAAACAACAGCTTTCTTGATGACTGTGTAGTGGTCAAGGACAAAAGCTGAAGAGAACAGTTCAAGGACATTTAACTACAGCCAGTAAAACCTGTTACAAAGCTGAGACCGCTCACCATCTGTCCTATCGATGAACATGGCCAGTGACACACTAATTTAGCTTACAGCTGGATGTTACCTTATAGGAGCAGTTGTGTTCTCCAGTTTCCACCACGACTTAGGAGGGTTCAGGTATCGGCACCACAGCTCCCAGTCGAACCCCTGTGCTGAGAGGGGATACTCCTCTATTTCAAAATTGTCATATTTAATGTTATCAAACGATGGAGAAATGACTCTTTTTCTGTTTTCTTTTATCCTAGTGAGCACCGGTTCAGCCCTAAAATAGACAAAACATATGTTAAGGTGATGTCAACAGAAGCACAGCAGTGATGGAAAGAAAGCACAGAATCATGTACTAGTTTGGATTGGAAGGGGCCTTTTAAGGTCATGGAGTCCAGCCTCCTACATAAGCAGCAGCTTATACTGTGTGTTTCAGAAGGGGGAAAATCTAGAGCTGTTACCCACTCAGAGCTCCCTTTGCTTTGAGATGGAGTTTTGACACGGGCAGGATCTGCCCCAGAATAACACACTGCAATATTTTATCTAGGCTGCCCTGTTATTAACCTTGATGGTAGCTGGTGAATGGAAGAAATGAGTATCTGCATATCATCCCCTTGCTACCAAATAACGGTAACTTCAGGCTCGCAATATTACCAAGGACATCAAGATCAGAGTTAATAATAGATCTGTCCTAGGGGTAGAAGCTCCTGCCTTTGTACCATATTCTTTTATTCAAGAAGCAACAGAGATACTAAATCCAGACCGCCCAAGTTAAAATACATGGGTTTAATTATGTGCTACTTTTGCACAGAGCAGCAACCTCAGTGTGAAAATGACACTTTTTTGTTTGCACTATAGAACATAAAAGAACCCTAGTATTTTTAATTAAAAGAAGACAAATGTGTCCCTATGGGCGAAGGGCTACGTTGCTGGAGAAGGTTTTTAACGTGCGGTTTTCCAGTACAGTTTAAAGACTTTGTAACAAGCCCAGCAGATAACTCCTGTTACAGAAACGGCTCTAGATCATGTTCCACAGCACAAATACCTTTCTCATGCTTGTGTCCACAACCCTTCATTAAAAAGATCAGAACGCTGACTCACCCTCTATAGACAACAGAAATGTCATTCAGTAATTTATAAAGTGCTTGGAAAAGGTCCCTCGGTCAGAGCAATCGAGACACGTACCATCCCACGTTGAATTCCACGTGGGCGTCGAAGAGAGCGACTACTGGTGCTGTTGCTGCTCGCCACCCACTAACCCGAGATCGAATCAGCCCCTCCTGTTTGCTGTGCCGAACGACCTTGATGAAACCGGGCTTACGGGCATTCACTTCATCAACATACTTATTTAGTTTCTCCTTCAGTTCTTCTGTGGAAAGGAAAGAATTAAATGTTAACAAGATGTATCTGTTCAACAAGATGGGAAAACCTGTTCTTTCAGCGAAACAGGAGTCTTCACACATGGCAGTACTCTCGTTTAATTCAACTACCAAGAATTCTTGATTTATCTACTAAGAATTCTCAAACAGTCAAGTCTAAAAGGAGGCAAACAAGAAGTTGAAGGATTATAAATTATACAGTAATAAAAATTCTAGATTTAGCCTACATGACTGCAACCAGAATCCTGTCAATGTAACGATAACGTGCCACAAAATAAAGCACTCAACCATGAAGTACCACAGCTATGCAAGCACGTATTATGGTACTGGAGCAACACACAAGATAACTATCTTATTTTTCCAGAAAAATCTGCCCTTGTATTGTCCATGAACTTTCATTAGCAATATTTCCAGAAAAAAACCAAAAAACAAAAAACCAACAATAAAAGAAGTAACAACAATCCCTATTACATTTTCCTTTCTAAATTTTGACAGCTCTTTTCTACCTCTACAAAAGAGTTCCATGACTTCTGCTCTTTCCTCAGAAGACCAAAGACCAGTAAAATTACTGGAGGACAATCATTCCTAATTAAAATATGATGACTTTTCAATCAACAGCTATCATATCTCTGGTTTAAAGACCATTGCATGAGAAAACCCAATATGTAGAGCTGAAATAGGCTGTTCACTATTATTATTGACTCCATGTCCACTACTCTCAGTTATTAGCATCACAAGGTTCTCTTTGTGTTATGGTACCACTCAGAATTCCCTTGGTGATTTTAAGTTCCCTTTCTTCCCAGCCTCTCCACGAATGCAGGGATGTCTCTGCTGTGATGCAGAAAAAGGCTCCTGTGGTTACAATGCTAAGCTGGGTATCATCAAATCTGCATGAAAAGCTCTGCGCTGCCCAGCCCTTTCTCTGAAAGCTTGAGCAAGCCACTTCACTTCTCCACAATCAATTCCCCATCTGCACAAGGGGATCACCGCACTTATTTTTTCTTTTCAGTCAAACAACAGCAGTTCTCTTTTGCTCTTCATTTGGCCAGTACCAAGCACCCTGGGGCAGTGAGGTGAGGGGAGGCTGCATCAGACCAGGGATGGCACCAGAGGCCAGCAGAAGAAGGAGCGGCACCCAGTAGTCATCAGTGGGGAAGGGAGTGCGACTTCTGTTATGTGTGCTGGCCCAAACTGCTCCGTGATCAAATACAACCGTTTCCCTTCTATCGTTTGGCTGGCATTAGCGGTGCAATCTGCTCCCAGCTACGTGCCAGGGGGACAATTCTGCATTGAGTCCAGGTAGCTTCTCAACACGGTAAGGCAACCACTCTGGGAACTGGTCACATCAAAACAGATCTAGACAACGTGCACACTACGATGGTTACTGCAGCAGCAAATTAAAAGCAAGCACCATTTCTAAGCCGCGTTAAACGTTCATCCTTGGAAAGAAGGTGAACGTGTCCTCTCCCAGGCTGACAAAGAGGAACAGAGCTGTTTCACAAGGAGTCCTCTAACCTTAAGACTGTTCCAACCATCTTAATGGACCTACTTCTCTGAGGATGTGGAGGAAAGGATGAGATGGTGCAATACAAAGAATTCCGAAACGCACCCTGCTGTAAAGACTCTCAGATAGACATCAGGTGTGATGCTCTAGCAGCTGGTTCTACTGGCACTGCAGGGCTGTGCATGTCACACACCACTGCGTAAGTGAATTCTCTGCATGGGGTGAGACAAGACCAAAGGAAAGGGCTGACACTTAACAGGTTTTCATAAAGAACAGAAATTTAAAAGAAATAATCTGCTGGCCATGTCCATCACAGTAGTTAAACCGCAGCTCTATTCCTGGAATTTTCCACATTGCATTGCCAATATCGATTCAAATTTTTCACCCGTGACTCGTCACCCTGAATAAACAACACGAGGCACTTGCTCGCGTCCCCTGCACGCGTAGCTTCGGTTGCTGGGTATCAGATTTCCTGCGTGCTGATCGATACACTTTTTTTCCTTTAGAAAGTCAGTCATAGTCAGGTTTGCTGTCATGCTTGCGCAAAGCCACGCGGCCTTCTTGTTCAGCCCCTAACACACAGAGATTGGTAGCAAGCACAAAGCTATCAAACCAGCCACAAGCTAGCAGCACTTTACATTCAAAAGACATTTACGTTACCGAAACTGTGCTCGCCTAAAACCAGTGCAAAACAGTCCTCTATTCCCAGCATGTAACACTGTGGAGGGTGAATATCAAAGCATGAAGATCAAAGCTCTGTTCTTGCTGCAAGTAGCTGTTCTTAGCTTTGCAGTACCAGGAAGCTTTAATGGCCATAAGAATGCAGCATCACCACCAAGTATGGAATACAGAAGAGGAAAACAGACTCTAATAAAGGACTTGAGCCACTGTTCTCTCAATCACCTTTGTCTTAGAAAGTGGACTCTTCTTACTCCTCTCAAACACTTCTCCTAATGTGGACTGACTTTACAAGCCTGAGTAAATAGAAAATCTTTTTCACAGCTAGGTGTAGGATGGAGATAAGTGGAAACAGAACAGACGCTGTGTCTTGGCTTGCCACTGGCATGACTTCAGCTGCACATCGTGGCTGTGACATTCACCAGGCTGTACATGCTTCTGATTTTCTGGTTACCCTGCAGCTTTTAGCAAATGAAGTGAATGGCCTGAGCGAGACCCCGGGGAACCTTGGAGGCTTACCCACAACCAGTCGGCGTGGAGGGATCCTTCCCTGGACTTCAGGATCAGCCTCAGGAGGTAGAGGAAGGTGCCACATTTTACCTGATCTTCAACACAGGCCCACAAGCAGTGACCTACTCTGTAGCATGTCCACAGGCGACAGAGCAAGTTTTTGCAGTTAGGCATTTTCTGACCTTTGTTTTTTAGAATAGATGAGCCTTGCTTAGCAAAGGCAGAGTGTTGAGCAGAGTATTATGTGCACACTTTGTCTTACAAAACCTATTGGTCTTCCTCTCCCAGAAGAAAAGATAAGTTTACTAAAAAAATGTGTCATTCTCACTTGGCCACAGGACACGGCACACATGTAAATGAACCTTAAAAAGTCACTATTTTGGGAACAACAATAAAGATGCCCTAGTAGGATACTTAAGTCAGGTTTCTTCATGCATTCCACATTTTCCTGAGTTTTTACATGAGAAATTTGAGTTCAATTGTCTTTGACAGTTTTAGAGCACCCTGCCCAACTGGACTGAATGATGGGACTGTCCCTCTAGAACTGATCACAGGCTCTGCGATGGCACTGATCGTCTTCAGCAACGTATTTTTAACCTATGCTCTGTTTTTTTCCACTTCAGATATGTTGCCTGAATAATAAACAGTCTTTTTCATTAATTATTGTGCTTCACTGCTTTGTGCCACCATAGGGAGAAGAAAGGGAATGAGCAAATGTGTCATCTTCAGTACACTGTTGATTTGGTTTCTAATTATGGAAACAAACAGGCTTATAAAGATAGATGTGTTTGCCTTTCAGCACAGAAGCTCTCAAATAAGGACTGCGTTTGACTGAAGTGAATGAGCATCTGCAATTAGAGGGAAAGAGCAGCCATACATGGAATGGGAAAATGGTGCTGATCTGGTGCTTGGCAATGCTGTACTCTGCCATCTGTCCTATATGGTACAGATGCCTGGAGAGCACAGCACAACTCTCTTCATAAATGCAGAAAATGTAATTCATCTACCATAATTACGTTTAATATTAATATAATGAAGTTCTAATACTTCTAAGAGGTTGTTTGCTTGTTTTTAACAAATCCACAAAGGATTTGTTTGCCAGGTTTCCCAGTTCAGCGTGCCGAAGTGGCGCTGAAGAACTCACACAACTCTGCCTGCCTTGGAGAGGTGCAGCAGCAGGGCAGGATGGTGGCAGGAGACATCAGCCATGCCACAGCTACTGAGGCTGCCCAGCAAGGGATCATTTAGTTCACGAAAAGCCCTTCACAAGCCATCTTCCTTTCAGGATATTGTCTGAGCGAATGGTGGCTTGACAGAGGCCCCGGCGATGCAGCTGCCCCCCTTGCAATACTGCAGCTCGCTGGGTTTGTGTGAGTGGCCAGTCTGAGCTCAGAGGGGAGATGTGAACCAGTCCTGCCTCCTGTTCGAAGCCTGGGGCGTTGTGGCAGGCCACACCATATGGAAAAGATTTCTCACACATGCCCCAGGGAGTTTCTCAGGAGGAAAACCATCTACAGATCCTGTCTGTCGGGAAGTTACCAGGCCAGCTGCTCAGGTGCCTTAGCCCCTCACTCCAGCATCCTCCAGCAGCTGCAGATCTGTCCCCAGACTTCAGATTTTAAAGTTATTGATACAGCAGTGTTGTCATAAATAATACATCCGTACAGAAGTAGCTAAAAGAACAGTCAATTAAGCCTCGCTTCCCATAACTTTCATGCTTTAATGTACTGCCAGTTTGAGTGCTAAAATGAGTCCCCGCATCTCTCAGAACAATTACATTTGTAAAGCCCGACACTCGAGCTTTGCTGAGATGCCTTTTACTGACTTTTAAAAACTACTCCTTCTTAGCTGTAAGTTTGCCAACAGAGCTAAAATAATAAACAAATAAATAAATAAATCGGAGCTCTCTCATAAGTATGCATTTTCTAAAGCCTGAAAGTCCCCGCTGACTTCGGTGCAGCGGAACGCACGCTGGATGTTATTGCCATCCCTGCAAGACTTGGGTTTTACCTTCAGGGAAAAATTTATTTCCGTGCAAAGGCCCAGGAATTGCCGTGTCCCTCTTTAACCTTAGCACTTGGCACTAACGTGGCTTCTTTTAATGTGAAGGGAAAGAAATGATTCTTCAGTACAGAATGGGGTTTAACGTAATGATTGTCCTCCCGCTGCCAGAAATTGTGGATTGACACATCACATGAAAGGGATGAAATCCTGCCAGTTCATCAGTGTTCTGCCCTAGCTTTCTGTCTTCACTGAGCTGCTAGAAGGCAAACTCTGGCCCCCAGGTAACGAACCACATTGGGTGTTTTCTTGGATCATTAAGGACACTTTTAAAGGCAAATCATTCCAGCAGCTGCACGAATACAGTGGAGCTACCACCTGTCTCAGAGCCAAGAAATCAGTGGTCAGTTTGCTCCTGGCAAGGATCCCAGGGCCCTCCTGAAGTGCCCTTGTGCATCAGGTCAGAATGGGATCCACTGCCTCGCAGCAAGGCAACGCAGCCAGGTAGAGCTGCTGCCACACTGGGAGCATCTCACCAGGTCCATCTTGCTTCTGCGCGAAAGGCAAGAAAACTGGCAAAGAGACAGAATTCATGCAAGCCAATTAATTTGAAACCTAGATGTTTTCATCTTCTTTTTCTGATTATTTCTGGCCCAAAGTCTTAGGAACAGGAAGAGATGCTTTTCCACTCTTCCAATAACAACTGTACAGCCTTCAGAAAACCAGAATATATTAACATCGCTAAGTTTCTTTCTGGCAAATAAAGCAAGTCTGTTGTACCAGGTTTGCTGCAAAAAACCCCAACCCTCTCTTCCCTCTCAGTCACTCTGTAGGCATACAGCCTGATTTCATGGAATAATCTGAATTCATGGCAGCAGCAAGGCATGTAAGAAAAACTGTTTGCTGCATTTTAACTAAAAGGCTTGTACATTGGATTATGCCACTTATTTTGTATGCAGCTCAGGGCTTCATAATTCTTATTTTCCTTTCCTCTGGCCCCTTATCTTTCATGCTCAAGTGATCACCTCCCATCTCTGTAGCAGAAGCTGGTAATTCCAAATGGAAAATATTTATAACCAGATAGAGGCATGTCATTTGTAATGCACATGTGTATATAGAATGTTTGCAACAGAGGGCAACAACGCACAAACAGATACCGAGGGCCTGCTCTGCACACGTATTTAATAACCTCATGTTATCTGGTAAGAGATAAACCACCCAAGGGAAATTACCAACGCGATGCAGGAATTGATTTGGACAGACATCAAAAGCAAAGCAGCAGTATAGTCCTTTTCCTCCATTACTGTACCTACCTTGTATTGTTGACAGAGATGCATAATCTAATCTCAGAAGTTCAGGCTATCCACATGTAGAGCCAGACAGCGTAATGAACTTTCACAATCGCAGTCTTTGCATTCAGCAATCCAAAGTCCCAGCTGCTGTCAAACCTCCCCAAGTCTATTAAGATAAACGAGGCCTACAACAATTCATTCCAGCTCACGCGTCGTACTATAAGCCAAGGATTTCTTTAGTCTAGCTCATGAACGGTACCCTTCTCCCTCAATTAAGGCAGAAAAAGGTACAATTCCTCTCTCAGCTCCTACTCTTTCAACTGCCCGGGAGAATCGGGTACAGAGGAGTGAGGAGCAGACGTTGCTTTCCAAGGGTTTGATGGGGGCTGCTGTGATCCATTCTCAGGTCCTCTCACATACGTCACGGCTACGCGTGCGAAGAACTTAGGTGGACACTTCATTGAATCCTCTTGCTAGTTTTCAGGTCTTGGGAACGTGACAGCGTGAAAATCACACGCCGGCAAATAATTCCAATTTAGAACAGTAATGAGTAAACTAACACCTCCTGACACAAAACAGGCTTTGCAGAAGAGACACATGCAGGCAACTATTCCTTCAGCTATCTAACAGACATGTCCAGTACTTGGGTTATTATTTTTTTTTCTTAAATGATGTATGGTTCCAGCCATGAAAGTGGCATCCCACCCTCCAGATAAATTATGTCCTACCTAAAAATATTGCTGCATCTTCATAAATCCCAATAGAATGGGAAGACCAATGAAAATCATCTTCTGGAAACCACAACAGCTGAACACCACATTATAGAGGAGGGGGACACCGGACAAAGTTTTTGGGTGGTTTTTGTTGTTGTTAGTACTATTCTCTTGGTGTGATGCCTCTAAATAAGGGCTAACACCCCATTTTATTTCCCTTTTATTGAGTACTGTTCCAAGACAACACTCAACTTCTGGCCTAAGGTGCCTCCTGTCCTAAGTATCATCGAGCTCACATTCTAGCAGCAGTGTCTCCCAACACTTTGCAAGACAGAGAGATAAACTGAGATGCCAAATGAACCTGCAAGGCTGCGTCAGAAGGGGAGGACTACAAGGCGGGTCTCCCACATCCCAGGGCATCCCATTAACACCGTATGATTCCCCTGAGGCTGTGATTCTGCAGTTTGAGCCATGGCCCATATGGAGCCCAGAGAACTCCATGCAGATGCAAGAGCTCATCCACATCACCGTGTCAGGAGTAAGAGGCAGCTGATTCCCAGTGCTCTTGTTAGTGTCAAGAGAAATGCATTGCCCCAAAGGAGCTAAACGTGGCCCTTCCACTGTCCTAGCAATGGGAGAGACTCGCGTGCTTACCTCGGGGTACAGAGTGGAACTTACAAGGGTAAGTGTTCACATCAAGAGGAAAAAATAAAATCAATCTGCTCTCAGGTGGACACTCCTTCCATCTCTTTAATGAATTTAAGTGTACATGGCAAGGCAGGACTACTAAGAAAAGCACAAAGTGCATAAAGCTAGAGCAGGGACTTTCCAAGCACTGCCAACAGTTAGCAGCTGCCACCCAAGCAACAAAGCAAGGGGACAGCGGCTGCTGCGTGTGTTTTCACAGCAATACCTCAAACCCTTTCCACAGAAAGGTGTTTAAATCTTCAAAATATCTTTAAACACAGACCTGTAATTATATAATCTTAATTTTTCCACTCAGCTTTCTGAGAGCTGGCTGCTTGAATTAATCTCAGCAGGAACACTACCCAAGCCTGTTTACTGTGTACGACTGCTTCCCACTTAGGGACTGTTACTGGATATACTGTGGCTACAACAACGCGATCACAACAATGGTTAAACCTGGCCAGGAACGAGCACTACCACTGAAATCAGATATTCCTACCACATCTGATGCAAGAACAACTTCTGATGTTTACTTGGATACACCAGTTTTAGAAAGGGGCCATAAAGCGAGTAGTGCACAGGCACCAAGAGCATGCATTAGAGCTGGCAGGGTGAATATAATACACTGCTCAGATAACCACTGCCAACATGCTCGGTTCATAATTTCACTTCTTGGTGTTCCTGGACTCATTTGTAAAGTGACCTTTAAATGTTAAAGAGAAGTGCCTGAGAAATGCATTCTAGTCCCAGCTGGATAGCAGCTGTTTCCAGTAATCCAAATGGCTTATTTTTTTTCAGTATACAGTATTCAATTCTAATCTATTTCTTGGACGTGTACAGAACGGAAAAATCACCATTCAGAAAAAGAAACTAAATGCCTGAACAGAGCCAGAGCAGACTGCATAAATCTAGAAAAATACAATCTAAAAAGCACATTAGAAATACTCTTGTATTCCTATAGCCATAAGACACAGCAAGCTGCTTGCTGTACTGTACCCTTGATAAATAATCACGACTCTAAGAAACAGCATGGCAGTTAATGGTTTGATAACAGATTCAGAAGGAAAAGGAAACTGCCAATTAAAACACAATAGTCCAAGTGTAACTATTTCTGGAGTGGACTCGGAGGAAATCAGTCACATAAGTTGCATTAAAAATGCAATATGCAAATACACAGAAACGTATGGAATAGAGCTGCTTATGCTCTGGATCAAACCTCTCTCTAACAGCAAGGAATCTGAGAGGAAACAGAAGGTAAGGACAGAATACTTGTAGTCGTAAGGGATCTCTGCAATCCAAGCCTCAATCCAGAGCAGGTCCAATTAAACAATATTAAGTAACATTCACTACTAAAGAGTTATTTAAAAGAATGCCAGAGAGAATTGAAAGCTTGGGTTTGGTTTTAATAAATAGGACTTAGTCTTGGCATGCCACATCATTTTTGATTAAAATCTTACTTTTGATCAGAAATAATAATCTGACTTTATACTCATTGCATAGAATTACTTCCTTGGGAGCAAAACAGTAGCTAGCACGCACCGAACCTGATGATAGTGCGAGAGCATCCGCAAGGGTCAGCACAGCCAGAACGCTTGTTCCCTTTGAGATCTCACTCTACACATCAAACTGCAGTTAAGGAAAAAATAAAACCCCACAACCAAAGAAAACCACCTTCCGTGGTGCACTTTTTTTAACCTCATCCAAATGTAGTTACCAGCTCTTCTTTTCAATGAATGGCTCTTCCTCCACCAGACAACTCTTCCACATCAGATGCAAAATGTTCTGTCCGTATTCCAGGTCAGAAAGATTGATTTGTTGACTACCTGTGATCATGTTGTGTGTGACCTGTTATTATCTGCTCCTTTTCAAGGTGTAGTGCCACTTGCAGAAGAAAGCAATTGACCACAGCAACAGCAATACAGCACCCCAAGGAGAAACAGCCTGCCTGGGCAAGGGGGCTCTTTTTGACAGATGTGATTAGTTCACAAAAAGGACTCGTTTTTACATCAGCAGAACTGCAGTCACACAAAATGTGTCTGTCAACAGACAAGAGAAAGAAAAAGCAAATTACACCCGTATGAGCAATTTTCTGTTCGTTATTCTAAGGGCTAATGTGTTGCTGGCAATGCAACAAGAATGCTTCAGCTAATACCGCTTGCAAGTAAAAATTCTACAGGGTGAAACACTGATATGGCTGAAGTTAATGAAAATGTACAAGAAAAAAATGTTACATGTCCAAGCCCTGTGAATACATCACACATAACGCCACTGCAGGTTACAATTAGCTCTTGTAAAAGCCATCTCTCCCATGCTCTTCTATTATACCATATAGTCTCGAAAAATTCTGCCAAACACATGTACTACCTCACACATCCATCAGCCTGCTAACCTGGCATAACCAGAACGAGCAGGACCTATCCCATCCCCTACCAAGCAAGCAAAGAGCCTTCAGTGAGCACTTCCACCACAAGTCTAGGAGGAATGTCACCTCACAGATCACTACCGAGTTCATCTGGGACAGTCTGGTAGGTATCTACTGTGCTATTTAAGTCATGGGTTTTCATTCACATCACCTGAATAACTTGGAAATTACAACTTCTCCTTTTAGAAACTTCCTGAAAATATGGACAAAATCCAAATAGTCCTTCCTCCTATAAAGCACCCATTCAAATCAGAAATTATTTGCTTCGAATGCCATAAGAGCTGCAGGATCTGTTGTGATCTAAAGACAGAAACTCTTGCTTTGAAGAATCAACTACGTACATTTGCAAAAGCAACAAATTGCAGTTTGCTTATTAACCAGCATATTTGATACCTCCTTAGGAGGAACACAGTGCTGGGATCGTGCCATTTGGCAGCACTGGAAAACCTCCAAATCTGGCATCTATGATCTCCAAGTATTATAATGCTTATTATAATAGCATATCATCCACTGCTCCCTAAAAATCCCAAACTCCGACTCTTAAGTGAATACAACAGCACACGATTTGTACGGATGAAATATATGCAGCAAATTATTCCAAGCTTTCATCAGCTCGTACAGATAATTTCTCTACAGGCATCTAATCACAATCTACCTACTAGTTTCAAAGAAATGGTTGGGGTTTATTATATCCCAAGTGTTGTTCATGCCCTGCCTTTCTGCACCAGAAACACGCAAGGGACTGTAGCAGCAACCTTTATATTTACAGAAAAAAAGGTGAGGCATTAAAAGTAATCCAGGCAGTAACTTGAAATTAAAATTCATAACACCCTTTCAATTCCCAGTCCAGGAACAGCAGTGCTACCAGCAGTCTGGGAATGATTTGGTTAACTTGCTTCATTGGGAGTATGTTACTTTAAAACTGAAGTATGTTAATCTGGCTATTAGTATCCCTCCCAACAGGATGGAAGCCCTGTTTGCATAAAACAAGCACACAGAACACACACCAGCCTTGCCTTTCCTGCTCCCCAGCAGTAGTGTCGATATTTTCGGCGCTGCGAGCAGTAAAAGTCTCTTTTTGCTGTGCTGATCGGACAGAATTCCACCGACTCCAGCTCTCCCTCCTGGAATTACCCCCAGGTGAGCAGCTGGAGGCTTATGTGACTGGGCTGCTCTGGGTTTCTGCTTTACATGCAGGTGGCTGGAACTCCCAGTCTGCTCCAGACTACAGGCAGCAGGCTGGGCTACCAGTTAAACCTCTCATCTTGTCAGCAAAAGCCGAGCAGGTTGGCGCCGGCCGAGAAACCCATGAGGAAGCCCTGAGGAAGCACAGAGCGCTGCTGGACCTGCTGCGTGATGGACTAAGCGGGTAGCAGTCCCCTCCCGACGGGTCACACATCAACATCACACCCAACGCTGCTGAGAGCAGCAGCTCCTGAGATGCTACGGATAATGGTAGCAGAACACGGACAGAAATCAAAAGCACAAACTGGGCACTGAAATTACTCAGATCATGGGAGACCCCACTCAAGAACAATTCTACAGGTAAAGACAATGCCTAAATTTATCAGAAAAGTTTAAATAGCTTCTAACTTACACTATTTTCATTGAGTATGAAGCGAACGAGAGTCCAGAAGAATATTCTTGAATTACAGTTTCTAATACTTAGCTACATTACAACAGGTTTGCTCAATGCTTATGTTCTGGTAAAGACTACATTAATTTTTGTTTCCTTCCTCGTTATTTTTTCCCATTTAATTTTAGCTCTTTACTTCAAAATTTACCTTCTAAAGAAACACTTTAACACCCGTGGTAAAGCAGAGAGACTCTCGGGACCCACCTGCCCAGTAAGAACAACTCAGGACGTGTCGACCTTACTGTTCATGTGGAAGACTACACCCAGAGGCATTTCTATCCAGGCCCTCCCCTCCCACTTTTTTTCAGATAATCTCATTTTCTCAATAAATGCAGCAAATAGAAATGACTTCCTGAAGATGTCCCAGCATAATTTTGACATTATTATTTCTTATACACATTATACTCCTGGATCCTGACCTTTGTGTGCAATATTGCTTGGGAACGGTAAGGTCTTTCCCAGAAGATGTTTTTAAGAAGGGCTGTCTGTCTCTCTCAGCCAGCTGTGATGTGGTCTGTAGCACCATAAACTTACCAGACTCCATTTATTATAGAGATTCAGAGGCTTGACACTATCACCTCCTATCCAATTCTTCCAGTATATTGTTTGACCTTTCATTGTGAATAATGATTTTGCACAGATACAAGCTAATTTCCTTGGACTGGATTTTGATTGCAATGATTTCCAATTTGATTTGCAGTATAGCCACATTTTTCAGAAGAGCTGGTGTCTGACTTCTCAGATTTAAACCTTTTAGCATCTTAAAAGAATGCTTCTTGCACGGCTAAATTTCATAATGAAATTCTGTGGTTAAGTCATCTCCTGCTACGAGCGTTACATTTCTACCTGGTCTGCATAGTGCACTATGTTGTATAGAAGACCACTTAACAACTTCTGACTGGATAATCATCTCATTTTCCTATACAGCAATCATCTTTAAGCTTAGAGGGTTATTATACAGCTATATTCTTATTATGCCATAGGAGGAGATTGCTCCAGAAGGTAGTAAACTCAGAGTTATAAGTGATATCAGATCTTGAAAACCCTGAGCAGCATTTATTCCACAGAAATTCTGGTGATCTTCCCAAAGCCCAAAAAGCCTGACACGGATTTCTTGGAAAGCTGAATAGCAAAAAACCTCCTCGAGGTATGTGATTCTTCCACTTTCAAGGGCCTTACATCACCCTCCTTTCCAAATCTGCCCTGATAAAACAAGTTACAAACGTATCGATTGTACTCTACATAGCAAATGTGGCTGTGCTGCTTATGTTGGAAAGAGTTCAGCAGCGTAAACAAACTGCAACTTAACATAAAACTTCTGTGGTCTTTTGTGAATCAGCCTAATAAATCTATCTGAGCATCACACAGTCAGACAGACTGATGCATTTTCCCAAGTTCTCACTCTGTCACCAGCCCTGGAGATTACAACTGTAGCCACTGTGCCACACAGAGAGAAGGCAAGGTGGATCAAAATAACATGGACATTTTGGACTCTGCCTTGATCCCAAGGCTGTCACCTCATCCATGACAAGACAAGCAGGCTACATTTCATCCAACCAAACCAGAGGAGCTGCTGCATTGATGTTCACTGCCCTGCTAGCACTGGCAAGCTGCTATTTCAATCCATAAACCACAAAAAAAGTCTATATAGTAACACATCTGCTTACTAACTACAGGGTATAATTACCTCTCATTTATCACCCTGCAAATCTTTGCCTATGGATAGCAAAGTGGCCCAGCTTTATACAGTCCTTGATCACTTACATTCTGCACAGTATTCCCACTGAAGAAGTTTATACACTCTTCACAAGAGCTATCTGCAAAGCTGTTGTCAAAGGAACTGGCGGGGTTTGCTATCAGCAGCTCACATGAAGAACGTGAACCACGCGTTGCCATTCCAATTAGGGAACCCAAACCAGGAAAATAAGAAGCTTCAGTAAATGCCATAAACACAGGATGACAAAATGCTTGAAGGGGTAAACAAGAAGTGGTCACAGTTCAAATACTACAAACTGGTGACCAATCAATGTTCCTGTCTTTTACCACAGACAAATCAGGGTGATTAAAACAGAACAGGGAGAGTTAGTAGGTTTCATAACATCTTTTTGAAGAACATGGCAGATGTTTGGGTTCTTTCCCCCTCTGTTAGACCATCCAGAAGAACAAAAAAAATCCAAACCGCCTCCACAGCCAAAGCAAATACCCTTCTGAAACACAAGACGATCACCAACTGGCCACAAGTTACTCCCAGTCTTTTTTTGCTAAGCTGCCTGTGAAAACTTCTGTCAGAGTTCCTTTTATTTGCTATGTGAGTGAGTCTTCTCTGTAGGTAAAAAGTAAACACTATGGGTGTTAATTGGAAGCATTTGGGAAAGCTGATTAAAATTGCTGTGCTGCAGTTGTGCTTTCAGAAAAGGGGTTTTTGTATCAAATCCTAGTAAAGATTTGTTTGTCTTGTACATGCTTTATTCAATCCCTTTGGGTAGATAAATAAAGAACATAATAGATGTATCTTATCAAAGGGGGGAGTGGCAATTCTCTTCTAATCAAGGAACTTTCTTTACAGTCCAATGCAAAGCCATTAATTAGGAGCCTTGGTACAAGTTATCCCCAGGTACATACGCTTCTTAAACAAAGGGATGACAAGATAAGCACTGGGAAAGCACATTCCAGGAAAACAGGTACGCACCACCACCTTCAGAAAGGGTTTGGTGCATGCCAGGAGCCATGGAAGTAGATTGGTTACAGTCTGGATATCAGCTGTCGTGACCTTGCTGTCTGATCAGCCACCTCAAACGTAGCTGGCAGGTTCTGAAACACACCACTGGTGTAAACTTTTGCTCCTCTGCTAAGAAGAAAACTGGCCTGTGTATCCTTCCAATACTAACCCATGCCACCGCTGCTTCCACGTGACCACTGCCCACTGAACTGGTCTTCCCTGTCCTTTTCTCTCATCAAGACTATCCTTCCCTAACATGTGATGCGGCCCTGGGACTCGATACACACAAATCCCTCTGAAATTACCTGGCATCGAACACATATTACATTTATGAGAAGTTGGATGAGTTATGTCTGTGTCTTCTAGTCTGTATAATATCTATTTACATCCACTTCAGACTGTTGAAAGAAGCTCAGCTTGTGGCCAGTTGGTGATCGTCTTGTGTTTCAGAAGGGTATTTGCTTTGGCTGTGGAGGCGGTTTGGATTTTTTTTGTTCTTCTGGATGGTCTAACAGAGGGGGAAAGAACCCAAACATCTGCCATGTTCTTCAAAGAGATGTTATGAAACCTACTAGCACTCTGTTTTGTTTTAATCACCCTGTAATATATATATGTATATATGTAACATTTATGCTTATCAAACAACGCCTTAAGTTTTCTCCATCCTTCTGCTACTTTGGTTTTGAAACTAATTGATCCATTTGCTTTGATTTACACTGCACTGAACAAAACCAGCAGCAGTACCAGGGCATGCCTCTTAAAGGTCTTTCAATATTCTATTTACTAAAATCCAGTAATTTCTCTCTCTTCATAAACACTTTGCATTTCACTGCTACATGACCAACCACCAGTAAAATCTGTTTGAAAGCCTAAGATACCTGCTAGCACGGTACTATCAAATATACACGACTGGGGTTTCCCATTCAGCAAGACTCTGTCCTGGAAGGAAGGACAAGGCACCCCGGCACCCAAGGATGGAGCCGTAGCGTGCAGCACACACCCAGCCACCGGAGCCAGCGCCGAAGAACCGCTACGGAGCGTACGGAGCACTGCGCGGAGGCACTGCCTCTGGTCCGGCTCTGCGACCAGCTCGACCCGCTCACTGGCACCACTGAGCCTGCAGAACAGGACTGGGAGGAGAGCTTGGAGGTGTTTAATGTTTAAGGTGGCAATGACAAAGGAATGGTCTTCAGCCAGACACGTGTTAGAGCTCTGGCAGAGAGCTCTGTAACACCAGGAGAAAGGACTTGTCAGCTATGGTTTCTGCCTGGAATGCCAAACAAATATTTAGCTATCATGGACCCAGGCTGAGACCACAGATTCCCTCCAGATTGTTAAAAGCAGCTCATGCAAAGCATGGGCTACTCCCTCAGATGCTGCCCCTACCTATCTCTGCCTGGAGTGCCTGACAGCATTTGTGTCTGAGGCTGGGCACAGCCTTTGGGCTGGTTTGACTGACCCAGATGCTGAGCCATGGTATAAAGGCACCGGAGGTGGCTCGTGCCCAGCTATCTCAGGTCTATCTCCTTGATAAATGCAGTGTTGTTTTGTTTTTTCATGCCAATATGCCATTCTTCTAACCAAGCTCTCTGGATCTGTATTTTTAATAACAACATTTTAGTCATATGAGACATTGCTCTGAAGCTCTATCCTAATTGTTGAGTAGAAGGCACTTTTACAACTCCTTAGCATCTGGCCATCAGAAATGCTTCTGTGATTTAAGATGACAAGAGCAGCTTTGGTGAGAACTATCCAGTGTCTGAATTAAGCACATACAGTCAGTGAGGCTCAGCTGGGCTCACAGATCAAGAGAGCAAAAAATGGAAAACTGCAATCAGATTTTTTAATGTTTTAACTTTGGAAATTTAAGCCAGAAATACAGTCACTTCAAATCTTTTCTACAAGTGTTACAAAGATATTACTGATGCTGGAGATTTTGAAAACCTAACTGGACATGGTCTTAGGCAACTTGCTCTAGCCAACACAACTTTGAGCAGGGGGGTAGGACTAGATCATCTTCGGAGGTCCCTTCCTACCTCATCCATCCTGTGACTGTGATAGAGTTCACATCTGCCTCGCAGAGAATGCAGTAATTTCTTCTGCTGCAGCCCTGTCTTCTCATAAAAGAAACAAGCAGCCACAGAACAAATGACAAGATTGAGTAGATGGTCTGAGAACAATAAACAAATTGGGATGCATGTGATTTAGCCCTTGAACACTTCTGTGAGCTTACAACATAAACTCATAATGTCACCCAACCTGATCTTCATAATAATAATACATTTTCAATTTCATAGACAAAGCAAAAACCTTGCCAAGAAACTAAGTGCACATTTCAGAAGCAGTACGGATAAGGTTTTAAAAATCTGAAGCTTGATTCCTAAGCCCATGTTTAGGGCTGATTTCTGTTTTCCACAGATCTGCACAGAGACTAAACACTACAGCTTCCAGACAAATGAATGGGTTCACCAGTAGCGAGCCAGTCTGCTTCACTAATGCTTATGGAACTCTGCCGATCAGCGACTAAGTAAAATTACAAACCCCTTCCACTTCAAAACTATACCCGTCACTTAATAATGACAAGTCAAGCTGAAGTTGTTCTCTGTTACAAGTCTTCCAACAGCAACAGTTTGCTAAAGAAACTGAGTTTTGCAGTTAGGTGTTTGAAGATGGCAAATGAGAAAGCACTGATGGGAAGGAACACGGTGATCTTACGCACCGTAGGCTGTAGGCAGAGAACAAGCCAGGAACCTCTTTACATATATTCTCCATACAATTCAAATGGGTTAGGGAGCCTGGTTGTTTTTCTTTCATACAGAGTGATCTCTGTTCAAAAGCACATCTCAGAAAAATTTGATAGTGTGGACACCATTCACCAAGTACTTGGAACATTAGAAAAGGAGAGATACTAAATATACCTCTAGTTCTGCCTGTTGGAGCAGAACATTCACAGGACTGTTAAGGGATTTCAGAAGATCTAATTTTTCCGTATTTGCCTAAGCCTCACAAAATGTTGAGGTCAGAAGTTATTTATAGTAGAGTAAAAATAAATCCATCAAATACAGAGAGAACTTTCTACTACTAGTTGAAACTTTTCCATCTTCCTTTCAACATGAAAAACAGCTCCTGAGATACTTCCATGACAGACAGAAACTATAACAAATTTCTTAGGAGTACGAAGTCCCTGCCCTGAAAATCCACATGCTGGCTAATCACTGAGTATTTCTAAATTTCACCTTGCAGCTCTTCTATTTAAAGACCAAAACCAGCTTGACAAATAGAGAATCAAAGACTGCAGCACTGAACAGACTTTGAGAGATCTGGTCCTCCCTGCCTCAACACAGAGGGAACTACGTTTCACTTAATCCTGAGAGAACCTTGCTTCATCTCTTTCTAGGTTTACTCAGCAAATATCGTTTCGTGCTCTTTCTAGACGGGTGAAACGACAATACAGCGAAGACAAAATACAGGAATAGTACCTATCTGGCACGGTTAAAATTCACAACACCCCAAACCTATGGTGATTACATCTTGAAACCATAACAGTGACTTGCTTCAGACAAATTGCTTAAGGAACGGCGTGCCAATAAAAGAAGAACAACTGCAATAAAGCATCTACAACTCTTTCTGCAACTTTCCACTGCCAAAAACCAAAGACCGGGAGGAACTCTTGAGTAACAAGCCCTTCTGAACATTCATGAACGTTAACATATTTCAGAGGCAAAACTCACTGTAGCAACTTTGCTTTTAGAGTTGGTATTTCAGGATCACCCTTTGATGGGGGAAACGGAACGCTGGCTATAGCAGTATCCCCCATCACCAGGCTGGAAGATATTTTTTGGAACAGAAGTTCCCTGGAAAATGCAGTACCCTCCCCCGAGCAATAGCGAATATTCACAGCAGCAGCCTGCGGGGGGATGATAGCTTGAACAATTTGGCAAGATGGGTAGCTGGCTCTGAACTCTACACACTCATCAGTAACATTTATAAAACAGCTTTTTTTCAGCACACAGAAAAACTGTCCAAATTTGCTCACTGCCAAATCATTTGAACACGACCAAAAAAAAAGAAAAGCAAAGAACTAGTTTGAGAAAAAAAAACACTTTAAAATACTAAACTGCAGGAGAAATACAGGGAAGGTGTTAAGATATAAAGCTATCAATTGTAATAAAAGAAGAAAAAAAAAGTAATTATTTAACACTTAATAGTTAACCCAGAAACAAATCAGATACATCAAATGACACCGCAGATGTAACTGACTCAGGGAAAGGTATTTTACAGCCCATAAAAAAAAAAAAAAAAATTAAAATTGACTAAAATCAGCTGACTAAGAATGAAACAGATCTATCACCTCAGATAAAAAGTCTAGAGCTCTTTTGTGATTTGCATTGATTTCCCTTTCAGATAAAAAAATAATTTGGTTGTTTCAATTATTCTCAATTACATTAAAAGGAATAGGGTGACAAGAATCTGTAGCTTGCCTAATAAATATTCCAGGCAGCTGTCACAGCACTTACATTCCCTTTGATTTTTTATTTTTATTTTTTAATGTGTACACCAAATACGTGGTAAACTATCACTGTGTTTATGGAAGGCAAGGCATTGATGCTCCTGTTAATGACTTATAGTACTATATGATGGAAATATTTTCACTGAACATAATGGCATCAAGGATGATGGGAAACACTATGAGTCTAACTGCTAAACAGCACCTTAAGTAAGGAGTGCCTCGCTGTTTCCAGGTGATACCTCAAAAATCACATAAATCAGGCAACTAAATGAGGCTCGCCATCTATTAGCAATATACACAATTGGCTGGGAGAAATCAGGCTTTATAATTAGGGTGAGAGGTTCCTAATGAACAAAACAGGACAGTTAAAAGGGTTAGATACTTTCCAAAAGGGGACTAAATTTTACATGAGACTGTCTTGAGCAGACTTGTTCCCTTTTTTGCATATGTGCCAGGAAGAGCAGAACAGCCAAATGAGTTTACTGACAGAAATGCCAAATAAACACATTGAGGAGCCTGGAACCTGACTCCAGGGAGAGACCTGAGCAAGCAATATAATTCCTCAAGCCTTCTTCAGTGGAACTGTGACTCAGCAGGCATTGGAGAGGCACTTTTTTTCCTAGGGAGAAAGGAAAGAATACCCTGCATGGCCAGAGGGCTTTCTGTCAGCACCACTCCTGGCAAGACTGGCGTGGTCCGAGCGGTGCACGCAGTGCAGACCCACCCCCTGGCACTCCCGCTCCTCCTGCTCTGGAGGCATCTCCTCCAGACTCCTGTCCACTTGCTTCACTCACTTGGCAGTTTCCCCACAGAAACAACATCCATTTTTGTCTCCTGGGGGAGAGGAACAGCTGGAATCAGAATTGTATTAAAGGACAGAGAAATTCTTCTGTAAGAGTACCAGACTGAGCATCAGGGGTGCCTCATGCTACCAAAGAAACACAGAGCTACTAGGCAGCTATGCAGGTAGTCTCAGGATGAATGGGCAGCACCTATAGGGGAATTTTCAAGAAATTAGGTGCCAGGCCAAGAAACTGTTCACTGCTCCCTTCCAAACTGGCTCTTTATTCTACATAATTTGTGTATTTCTCAGCTGTCACTAGTCAAGCCCCTCTTGGGATGCTACTGAGTGCCTGGGCTGAAGCTTAGGGCAGCAAGGCTTCTGCTGTTAATAGGATGGTGCAGTTAATAGGATAATACCATCCCTCAATTTCAACAGTATCTTCAAGCACATTATCCAAAACTCACAAGGAATGCCATTCTATTTCTAAAGCAATGCCTAAAAGAATAGGAACATATTTATATTATACTTATTGATGTTTTTATGGGCCTTTTTTAGTCAGGAAACTACTGAACAGATAACCAATTACACAGGTAACTGCAGGATACTGAAAGTGGTACCAAACTTTTGAAACCTAATATGAAAGCAGAGAAAACACTTTTCCCCTATCACAGCCAGTTATATAAATCACTGGAATTTCCACTGTAATGTGTACGTATAGCACAGACAGAAATGCAGTTTTCACACTGATAGGAACCTTTAAAAATTGCCAGAATCAGAAACCCACTCAGTTCAACTGGAGATAGGTAGGTAGGGGAGGTTAAGCCAGCAGAAAACTTGACTCTGATAACCAAAGTAACCTGCTGCAATTAAAAGTTTCTGAATATAGACTGAAACTTTTTTTGAAATAAAATCCATCTCCAGCATACAGATTTGCTAACTCAGGCTGTATCTGGTATGAGTGAAGTGATCTTTGGTCTGGATGGAAGGAATGGCCCCCACTACTGCTCTGTTAAAAACAGGAAAAGGAAAGTCAGCCGGAGTAGCAGCGTAGCAGAGGACGGTCCATCCAGAGAGCTTGGCATATCTCAGGAAAATACCCCAGCTCAACTCTAAACCAAGGGGTGTATACAACACCCTGCAGCACCAGAAGATTTAATGCAATTTGTGGAAAATGTTCTGTCATCCCTCAGGGCTAAGTCTTGGTACACAAGATCCCGTGTGAGAGAGGTAAATCACACGCTGCCTTTTTGCGTGTTACGTTGGTAAATTTGATAATCCAGTCCTGGGAAGTCAAATGAACTACTGAAGATACATCATCTTTTACAATTCTACTAAATAATTCCTCTACTTCCTTTCTTCCTAACCTAAAGTTGATAGAGATACTGCGAAGTATCCACAGTTGAATAAACTTAGGTTGATACACTCTGATGCAACATCTGTATTTTTCTAGGGCACCTTCCATTACAAGGAAAGCAGATTAGACCTTTTTTTCCATTTTCCTGTACCTAAGCCATCTACCTCTCTCAGCATTCTTAGTTTAGGGCCACAAATGAAGGTGAGTTTAACAGACCATTTTATTTACTCATGTCCCATATGGTTTTTCTCTTTAGATATTTTAAGACTCCCAAACTCTTCACTTTTGTGCCTTATTAAGAGTGCTAAAAAGAAGAAATCTTGGACATGCTGAGCACACTGTCAGGATTACCTGTTTCTGACAGTGATGGAGGCTTAGTTTTGCATTCATCCTGGCAGTCTCCATAGGCCAGTCCCTCAGCCAGAAGCTCCAAGGAGTTGAAGCTTCTGATAAGAATTGACAGGATCACAGAGGTTCCAGTTACATCCGTTTGGGAAGACAATTCCATCCTTTAATGATGAGCCATTTTTAATTGGAGGCAGTGGGATCTGTGAGCTTCTGTGCTGAACTAACATCACCGAAGGACTGGATCTCCTTCATTTTATGGCAATACTCTCTGGACTGCTTAAATGACTTTATGGATAGTATTTTCCTATGGCACAAGAAAGAACCTGCATCACACTGTGAAACACAACCTATTAATGAAAAAGGAAGTCCTAGGAGGCAGTCAACACCAAGATCAGCCCTTAAACTAAAAAGAAACCCCCTAAGCTTTGGATATTTGGTAAGGGTGTAGTGCTGACATAAACAAAGGGTGAAAATCTCTTCCTCCAGGAAAATAATTTAAAAAAAGGTTAAAAAAAACCCAAACTTTTTAAGTAATAGAGTATCTTCATTTTTTCCCCTTCCATTTTTAAGAATAATTTTCAACTGAGAGCTTTCAGGTACCTCAAGTTGTTCTTCAGATTTGATATCATGCCTTGTTTAATCTCAGCATCATTTTGAGAAAGGCAGCATACCACAACTTTAAAAGACCTGTTTCTGCTGGAAGCTTGAACTTACGGTACCGTTCTCACTTAGGGGACTACAAATGCACCTCTGCAAAACCAACAGAAAATACAATTGTACAATGTGCAATAAAATGGCTGTTTTGACTGCCTCAAACTGGATTCACTGATCTGTCTTCTGCTGAAGCGAAGCGCTCGTGTCCGCATGATGCCCGAAGCTTTGGAGAGCGTTCCGCTCCAGAGAGAAACCCGGAGCATCTCGCATGCTCAGCAGATTTTCAAATATATGAACTGCCAATATTTCCTGCCATAAAACTCTTTCTGGAATTTCTACTGGGGTTTAGAATAAAATAGAGCCACTTCTGCAGATTTCATATGTGACATCAAGAGATGAGTGGACCATTGAAAGTTTAGTCAGAGGTGCATACCTCATCAGGCAACCCGTACAGTACAGTTTTATCTCCATGTAACAACTGATCTTTTCAGGCTTGTAGGATAAAACTAGAGTACAAATTCTCCTATTTCATCTGACATGGTTCTCTTCCTATGATCTGTGGGATCATTATGGGATGCCACCTATGTCCACAGGTGATGATGCTTTTTTACCCAGCCAGTGAGGTTTCCCGTAACTTCAGCATGTTTTGCTTGTCTTCTGGCAGATGTAACTGCTAAAGCAGAGAGACAGACTAGATGAAAATCTCAAAAATTTAGACACTGCTTACTTGAGATACCTCTAGAAATGTGCAGATCTAGGAAAAAAAAAACCTCAATAAATTGCAAAACAACCTTTGGCAGTGTTTTTCTCACCATTAGAGTCTTTGGGCTCCCCAGGAGAATTCTGGATGAGGCTCTGTTTCTCAGTCATGAAGTCTCCCTTTATTTACATGGCCCACCTTTTTTTTCTTGGCTATGCTATAGCTAACTCATTCCCCTCCGCTACGAAAGCATGCTGCCTTGCTTTGCCTACTGCCATCTTCACAGTTTGCTAGAGATGCTGGGAAACAACAGCTATGAATTCTTCACCCCTCTGCTCAGTTTGTAGTGAAAAAAGGTTCCTCATATCTCTTTTCTAATATTGGACTAGTGCTCTAAGTTGAGCTGCCATCAAGATTTAGTCCTAGCTGAATGGGAACCTTCAAGCAGTTCTCTAGCTTCTCCCATCCTGGGGACAGTGTTCCCAGAGATGACCATCTGATGGTCTTGGAAACAAACCATCTTGGACACAAGGCATCCCAGAGCTTGTCATGGCACGTCCTCACTCAGTGCTTGTTCTTTGATACAATGCTGTGCAGCACAAATATCATTAATAAAAAAATAATGCTATTTGTGGAATATGTTTTGTCTTGCATCAGGGCTAGTGTCGGGACATAAAACGCTCTGTGGGAGATCCAGAACATACACACAGTCACACCACTTCTGCCACAGCAGTCCTTCAGCTTTATCTATTTGTCCTGGTGGAAAATGGGCAAAGAGAAGAAACATTCCTTTGGAAACTGCGAGATACCTGATGAGAGAACCCAAAAGCAGACCCAGCGCTACACACTTTCACCTGCATGTTCAAAACTTGTTGTCAAAGACACAGAGAAGTTTCAAGGGCACAAATATCACTAAGAAGTAATCCTAGACATTTCATAGAAGAAGCCACAGGGAGATGTTTTAAACTTGTTGTTGCTCGTACAGTAATAGTAAAACCACAAAGCAGGAAGACATAGTCACTTACTTGACACAGGGATGAAAGCACATTTTTCAGGCACTGACATTGCACTTGTTCATGGTAATATAAAATAGAAATCATTGTTTATTTGCTGGAACAGGCATGTCAGCTTGTTTATTTGCTGGGAAATGAGTTGTCAACTTGTTTTCCATTTTAGAAGACCTTGCTGTTCTCTTTCCACTTTGTGCACATGAGCAAGGATTGAGATTAGAGGCAACAGGTCAGGAGGAACAAGCATTCCACAGCACATAAAACTGATAGACTGTGTATTTAGCCATAGAAACATATTTAAGCTTCCTAAAACTTCACCATAATTTCATTCAGGTAAACAGTATTTTTTTTTCAGCTTCACAAAACAGAAATGCCATTTGCATCTTTTTTTTTTTTTTTTTTTTACTTTATTTTTCCAATTATTTCTACTGTATGCAAATCTGCTGGTATTTGTACTGCTTGAAAAGGTTTCCTCCAATAGAAGATGGCAGCTTTTGAAACACTGAACAACGATTAGACAGGCATTGGGCCAAAGGAGTGTGTCAGTTAGGAGCAAAGGAACAATGCTGCAGCCAACAGTAAGCTATCTTGAGAGAACCAAGAGCACTTAGCAATTCCATCAAGATATTATCTGCTGCCAAACGAAAAACAACGATTCATGCTGCCATATTATTTAGTATTCATCATGATTCTAAATCATGAATTAGATGAATTGGAGAGTTTACACTGGAGTGTGGACAAAGCCTGTTAAATTTAATGAAAGGCAAATCATCCTTTGAGTTGGCATCAAAACTACCTGTGAGAAAGCTTTAGGGTATCTACCATTCCTCTCTTGAAGGGAGACTAATACTAAATTAAAAATTACAAGTAAATATCTTTGGTTTATTTGCAAATTCCATTGCAAAATGCCATCGAGATGTGGCAGGAGGCTAAGGGTGAAGACAGCTCCATGCAGGCCCTTCAGCCTGAAGTCCATCACTGCCCCGGGAGCAAGATTTGCCCTGTCCTGTAGGAAGCAGGTTGCAGAACTTACTCAAAGAACTACTAGACATCTAGACATTTGTGAGGATCATAAAGAACATAAGGGCTTCATTTTTAATATATAACCTGTATCTCACAACTCTATTTCTCTCCACCCAGACTCTCAAGACAGTCTTCCAGTAAGCGGTGTTAACAAGGACTCTGCTTAACAGGGCCCAAGAAAAACAAAGCATCTTTAAAACATAAACTGGGTGAGGAAAAACAAGCAGAAATTTTCACTCTCTCACAGCCTAACCTGTAAGTCTTCATTACTCCCATGGCGATTCCATCATTGTAAATGGAAAGTTTAGCTTTTATGTCTAGTCTCATCACAGTTTCCATAAAGTTTTAAACAGAGAGTCTCCAAAGCTTCCCAGGCTGCTACTTGAAGCAGACTTCTGAAAACGTTACTTTTCCAGTGAAGCATGCCAAAAGAACAGTCAGCATGAATTTATAGTTCTATTCGCAACAAGAATTCAAATACCCTTTGATAGAAGGTTCTGTACTTGAACTTTCGACTTACGGCAGCGTCTTCAGAACATCCAGCAATGCCTATAGATGTGCCTTGTGGATGCCTACTGGGTGAACATACGACAGTCTGCAATTTATTCCTATGTTTTGGCTGATTTTTATCATTTGCTGATACACTCAAACACTCTTAAATACTTAGGGAAATCTCTTAGCGTGCCTTGGACCCTTCAGTGTATTAAGAATTTTCAGGTTCTACCACAAAGAAGCTGAAGTGGTTGAAATTATCAGCTCTTCAGCTTTATCACCACTTTAAGTTAAGAAATCAGCATTAGTTTTATGAAAGTTATCTTTTCCTTCATTTTCCTTTTGAAGAAAAGCATGCTTGGGTTAGAAAAAAAAAGAAGTATATTTTAATAAAGTCCATTTAAAAGGCAATTTATATTTCTTTATATAGAACACAATCTTTTAACGCCTTTGCCTACCACTACAGTGTTATTTTCCCCACCTCCTGTCAAATTCTGCCATTTCAAGTACCATCCCCTGATAAGGAAAGAAAGAAATCCTTTTAAAAGTCCTTCAGGCTCTTAACAGCTTACATTACTAGAACTCCTCAAAGACAAATTCTACTGGATGCAAGGAGATCTCCGGATACTTTACAGGAAAAGATGTCAAAAGGAAATCATCTGATCAAACCAGAGTTATGTTACTGACATCTACAGATGGTGGTTCTACGTGACTGTCACCGCACCAGACCTAGGGATACAGCTGCTACTTACATGTAGTGAGATGTGCTGGAGAACCTTACCGACAGAAGCTGCTCAAGCATTCTTGAAGGCAAGATAATCCCACAAATAGGAGAAAGGGGAAAATAAAAAAGATGTTTGGTTTTTTTTTCTTAATCAAGCAATTTCTCAGAGATCTCTAGTAGCTAAGTTTAAGGCTAAAATCACAAGTAACAGTACTAAGAAGAGAAAGAAGATAGCATTTACATATATGCTGCCATTCTCCCACTCAGAATGCCACCAGCATTTCCAACACGCACGGGGTGAATTCCTCATTGCTTTCAGTTTCATTTGCTATATGAAAATAAATAAATAAAAGAAAGCTGTAAAACTGCAGTTGAAATCATCCCTGGCTTTCGTTTCCTAGCTCTGTTATTTCAGCATTTCTTATACTGTAGTCCAGATAGCCCAGTTTAGTATTTCCCATTAGGAATAAATACAGCGTGTAGACACCACTGACATGGCATTTCAATGAATTCCTCCCAGGCTGAAATTGCAAACATTGTTATTCAAATCCTAAAGCTTAGTTTAATGGATATGGGCTTATCTTATTAGTAGAAAAAAAGTAATAAACGTGATGATAAGGTTTGGAGTTGTATAAAGTAACTTTTTCTCTATCCTGCTGCCTACAATAAACTGCAAGTATGGAAAATGCCTGTTTTAAAAGCAGCTGCTCTGTCCTCTTGGACTTGCTGCACTGAATCTGACACAGACAAAGGTATTTATTAGACCACAACATTGTAAGTGTATTAGGACTCAGTGAGTTCAATTACCTCTGGATGGAAGAAAAGATGATTGTGTACTAACTTCTAACAACTCCTGGCTAGGGAAGATTCTGTTGTGTTCTATGAGCATTGGAATCAAAACCTCTGATGTCAGAAGACTGCAATAAAAGCTCTGCTGCCCACTGCTGACCCTTGATGAGGACAGAGGTTATGTTACCAGCTTATACACACAACAAAACTTTGCTTTTTCCAACCATACCGACTGAAATCTACTATAGTGCAGGTAATTAAAATAACTGCTCTTTTGAAAGGCCACTTTGTCACTGCAAATACCTGCTGAGAACACCCTTCCACAGAGGCACAGATGTGCGAGTTCTCTGGGATGCCAGGGGAACAGCCACACATCTGAGTCTGCTGCAGCACGGAGTTCAGCTATGGGAGAGTTAGAAATGCTGATCTGAAAGAACACAACTTAATAATTTTTAAATGAAAGCAAGAGGACGGAACAGCCTGCAGCCACTCAAGTACATCATCTTCAGGACCTGCTGTCCTTAAGCAAATCTCACAGTCCACTGACATTAGTAGCTCATAAGTTTTTCCAAAAGGGTTTTGAGCTGCACGGCCAAGCATCACTGGGACATGAACTGAAGTGTTCACAGACTCCGCTCTCTTGCACCTCAGAACAAGACTAACATTCCTCATACTGCTAACTTGTGACTGCTGAAGCAGACGGCCAGCAGATTATGCTTTGCTTCTGGTTATTTTCTTCTTATGTATTTTCAGATGCCTCCACAGTAGCTGGCACACAGGGAGAGCCAGACCTCACTGCAGTCCTAGCAGCAGCTCAGAACATGTAGCAGGAAACACATGCTCAAAAAATTGTCTGTTTATTCAAGTTTCAGTGCTAAATGTCACCATGTGAGTAAATACGTGGTTTGTAACAACAGCTGATGTTCTCAAATCAACACTGGAGACAGATTTCCCAGTCTATGCATAAAGTAGATGCTTTTTAGCATCTGATTCCTAAAGAGCCTTACACGTGTCAATCCCTGCCAGTATGTCTGAAAGCTTGCTTTGTAAAGACTGTGCAATAATAAGGATTTGGGCACCGAGACCTTTAAGTAATCAGTGGAATGAATCTAGGCAGATAAAACAAAGCCTTCAGAGTGCATAAACCATGGCCCAAAGCGCACGTAGGTTTGAATAAAGTCTGCCTATTTCCTTGGATTTGAACGTTTGTACTTGTCTTTGAATTTTGCTGGCATTCGGGTAAGAGAAGAACAAGTCAAACAGAAGGACAGCAAGCCCTGAAGTTTCCCCTAGCTGGTTATTCCTAGGATTTTTAAATCTGGTCTGTACGTAAGCTATCTCCAAACAATGCTGTTAGTATGACATCCAGCCTGCATCTGAAAAGCACTTTTGAGGTTTATTCATCACTGCTTTTGTAAAGACAAAAAAAAAAAAGAAATACTCTTCTACTCCCAAATATCTCTCTAAAGATAACCAAAGAAGAAATCTACCTTTCCAGTGAAAAGCTCAGAGTCCTTCTAAAGTTCCTTTTTATTCAGTGTTTTGAGGGCAATGTTGCAGCAAATCTCTCAGAGGTGATGCAGTTGAATCCGACCTACTTTCTACCACTCTCTGCTAATTCTCTTCAACACTGCAAGTCATAAAATTAGCATCCTGCCATACCCAGCATTATTACTGCAATTCAATTGCTGTATTCATGGAAATCTCGGGACAAAATGAGAATCATTAAACTGTACGTGGTAGAATATTTCATTCATAAGTAATGATTCAAAGAAAAAAAGAAGAAACCTTATGAAATCTGAGCCCCTATTGCAACATTTATTATTAACTTTAATATGGAAAAATGTCAGAGAGGATGATAATTATTGCTATAATACAACATTTTCTAAGGCATACTCCGGACACATTAATGTATACTGCCTGCCCACGAAGCTGAATACATCCATCATGGCTTGCAATGACTTTTTTTAGAGAGATTTCAAGTCATCTTAAAACATCTTGAAGAGGTACCTCATAATACAACGGGGCTCAATGCCAGCAAAGAGCCTCAGAAGCCAAGACAGGACTCCAGTGGCACAGAAGGTCACCACCCTGTCCCAGAGGCAGGATACAACAAGGCAGAGACTGAGTAAGACACTATTCCAGTAGGCTCCAGCTCAGGCAATGCTTTTTCTAGACACCTTTCTGAGATCTAATTGACTACCATCAGTGATGGGCACGGGCACTGAAAGATCGCTCTGCAAACCCCTCTCCTCAAATGCATCTGAGTCAGTTGGAAACTCTGAAGGCAAAACTGAATTTTTTTTGCCAAGTTCTAAACTGTGTACATTATCTCCAGAAAGCAAACAGTGCTCCTGAGGAGAATGGGAGAGATTCTGATCTGCCAGCACTTAAAACTACAGTAAAGCAGCTGAAATCTGCACAGTTGCTCTATTGCACACCAATGTGACTGAGACCCAAGTGAGACCTAAATGAATAACACTGATATTTGGTTTGGTTTTTAATAACTCCTTTGTTCTCGCTATCCAGTACACAGGCAGTCACTGAAATGCACCTTATTAAACATACAGTTACATTTTAATAGTACTGAATGGTATAGATGGAACATTTCAGTGTTCTGTTTATCAGAACTCTACCAGAAAAGATGGTATGGTGAAACACACACATTAAGCCACACTTGGGGTTTTATTCGAATAACAGATTGAAATTTTGGGACCCGTTAAATCTATTTTCTGCTTTTAAGTGGCACATGCTGGCATTTTCAGAGCTTCCTAACTGGAAACATTTACTGAAAAAAAGGGAAACTTCGCAGAGAGATTAACTGAGCTCCCCTGAAATGTAACTGGGAACTTAAACTTGAAAATGTGCCAATCATCATAGCTGCTTTTATTTTAAATCCTGATGCTATGGGAATCCAATCAAATAGCACAAGAGACTCAAAATGGTCCTTTGCACTCTGTCTGATCTGTTCTCCCTTTTGCTTTCTAGACCCTTCCCACAGTGTGATGTTTCTTGCCCGTGAAATCCATGGCTGTGGCATCACAGAACAAATCTTACATCGAGTTCTAAAAGTTGCCATCCCTGGTGGAAAGTCTGAGAGCAAATGTACTACTTATAATAAGGCTTCTGACAGGTCCTGTGAGAAGCGGAGTCCGGAGCCAGATGCAAGCAGAAGAAAAGCTTCTGCCACCTCAGGTAAAACTACAGGGGAATCCAGAGTAACTTACCTGTCTTACAAGCAGCAACACGTGGAAGCTAAAGAGCTACTAACAAAAAGATAGATTGACACTGAATATAAAGGGTAAGTTTCAGGAATGCTTGAAGGGAAAAAAAAAAATGGAAATCCAATGTTGTAAAAGCTAATTATAAAATAAATATTTCAGGATTTAAACTAGTAACAGAAAAACCCATAACTCATCCTTACAATTACTCTCTTTCCTACCAAACATCCATCCTCTCCAAATGGATGTCCCTTACCAGGTCTTCAGCACACATTATGGGATAAAGAGGACTGGGAGAATCTAGTTTACTACTGCAGGGAAGAGACACCAGAGCAAGTGTTAGAGGAACAGCAGAAAATTGTGGAGTTGAATTTTTCTAGGAGATGAAATACCACTCTGTGCAGTGGGATTATGTGTACAGTGACATCTAACACCAAGCCAGGACAGCTACACCAAAGGTTACCTTCCTCTCAATTTCTGTCCTCCTGTTTGGGGCCAGGAACCTAAGAAATTAGGGCACTGGAGGGAAAGAAAGGCAAACCTGAAAACCAGCTACAGCCAACCAGAAAAATATGATACCGTACAGTACCAGTATTAGTACTAACAGAAAACGTGGCTTCCTGAAAGATTAAATGGTTTCTGTGACTTCTCATCTATTTCAGGTAAGAAATAATGAAAAAGAATGATTTTGCCAAGTCCATAGAGCACAGTGCAAAGTGTACTTGATAGTGAGCTCATCACAGTGATGCCTGGCTCTCAGAAACCCTGATGTTTGACATTGTTTTGCAATGTGCCCAATGGAATAACTGCCTGTAAATTACAGATTAGCAGATTCAAACTCTAGAAACCACTTTTTTTTCTTTTTCAGCCAGATTATTTTCCTTTTTCCGTGGCTGCCTCGTGGCCAGTTCCTCCACATCTAGAGGTCTCAGGCCCTGTAGCACCAATAGTCATTCAGATTCTTCTTTGCTCCTGGCATCACATTAACTGTACCTGGTTGAAAGATGCAGGAATTCATTTCTACACACTTTCCAGAGCCCAAATCCACTAGTCAGAGTTGGATTTAAATTTTTTTTTTTTCCTAGTGAACCATCATGTGTGGCATGATGGAGTGGGCAAAAATCAAGGCCACTAAGAGTGCACCAGTAAGACAATGTGTCAAATGACCAACTACGTGCTGAAGCAGATCAAGTCTGCCCCAGTTCACAAGAGGTTTCTGATTCACATGTATGCTTGGTCATGCAGGTTGATTTTTTTAATTTTTACTTTGCTCATAGTTCACTGTTTCATGAGATTTTTAGTTTACTTCATTGCATTGCTACATCATAAACTGTGCCATAAACTAGTAACTGATAAAACCTGCAAGCTAACCTATCCACACTGTTCCATGAGAAGGCACATCAAGAAAAGCTTGGTCAGCCATAGGTAACTCAGTATTAGTCACTGGGACTGGAATTAGATTTGACCTAAGCCCACACCAAGTTGTTGTGTTGTGTGGATTTTACTTTTTCCTTCATTGACAATCAGTAGAAGATTGGATGATGAAGTGCATAGACTGGGGTGGGGAATTTACTGACTTGTCTCCCAATAAGTTTCTTTTCTGCAGAAATCTGAAATGCATTTATGATCAGCAGCAAGTCACAGGCCCTCGCTACAGAGGTCACATAACAGCTGGAACGATGGCAAGGATAAGAGAAGCCCTTTGTTCAACATTTTCCTTCGATGGAATAGATTCAGATTCTCCTTGTATTGTAGGAGTTTAAAATTAACCCCCCGACAGAGTAAAATTTTTCTGTAAGTTCAGCATACTGTGCTTAAAAAAACCTGATTGCTAAAGTTGCCAGAAAATATGACATGTAAATAAATGGCCTCACTGACTGACACAAGTACTGAACAATCAGATATGGGCATCGTGGAGAGAAAAATCTGAGGACATACAGTAGAAAAGCAGCAAGGTAAATATTGCCAATGAGGAAAGGAAAACTGGAAATCTAAAGGAGGTGTCTGAAAGATGTTATATACAAAAGAGAAAGTGAGTATGCACATGCAACCACACGATGGAAACAGAAAGCATATCATCTTGAAAGCACTCTGAAGTACTAAGAACTTCTTAGGTCTCTAATCTATTGTTACGCTCAAATTTCTGCTTACCAGACGCCTTAAACATAGAGAAACAGCACCCCAGCTTTGTACATCTCTTTAACATGCTCCACTTGTGCATATCTGAAGACAGCCCAGAAGGGAGGAAATACAGCGACAGCCTCTGAGTGGAATGAGCAGGAGCCAGAATTCAAGGGTTCTCATGTATGATCCAACCTCGGGGTGGGGGAGAGGGAAGAAAGGAGGGAAAATAGAACCAAAGCCTCTTACCATTATTACTGTTATCATCAACCAAAATAATCTCTTTCAGCAGGTGAGCAGGAGTCCGGTCAATGGCTGAATGAATTGAGCGCAGAATCACCGAGAGAGCTTCATTGACAAATATGAATACAATGCTGACCTCAGGAAGCCTGTCAGGAAATGTCAGGTTTCTGCACCTGAAGAAAAAAGGTTAAAAAAAAAACCAGAAAGAGTAAACTCTTGGACGTCACAAAGTCAATACAAACTGCTTGAGAGAAATCTATCCCCAGCTGTAGCAATGTTAAGAGCTTCTGTAAGCACGGAGCAAAAGGTCCTAGTACCTGTTCAGAACACATAGAGGCAAGAACCAGATAAATTACTACCTAAAAAAAACAAATCCCTGCAAACAATCTCCTGAATCTGCCCAAACCACTGCAAACCTGATGCAAACTCATCTTTAAATGCAGCTTCCAAGAGCAGCTAATCACCAGGTTTTTCTGGACAGTGCAGACAGGAATAAACAAAGTTAGCCCCTAACTTTTAACAAGCATCTTCTTAATAGCCACATTAATTACTTTTGCTACAAAAATCTACTATCTAACTCAGTCAAAATCAGAGGCTTCCTGCTCAACTCGGTAACACCACAGTAAAAGATCCAGCATCTTGCTACAGAAACTACAAAAGATAAGACAGTGTAGTCAGAACAGGTAGAAGGATGGAAAACTGATCTGCAAACTCAGTCAAGAGGTTGAATGCTCTTGTAATCTAGTAGATTTGTCTTTGTTTTGTGGTTTGGTTGTGTTTTGGTTTGGCTTGGTTTTTTTGTTTGTTTGTTTATGTTTTGTCTGTTTCTAAAAAACAATAAAATACAGATTTTAGCCAAATTTCAATTTGCTTATGTAAAACAGCGTATGGAAGTACTGCCTACAACTTCAAGACTCCTTAGTGTTTTATTTATTCCCTCCTTCATTTCAAAAATGATGTAAATTCTGTCATTTTATAAAGAACAGAAAGCCCTTTTACTGATTTACCTCATTTAAACTGTCAGTAAAACGTTTGCTTTTTAAATAAATTTTTAAATAAAGCTCCAAGTTAACCAAGTAGAAGTAATTAACTCTTCTTTTCTGAAACCTTTAATATTTTAATGCATTTTTTTCTGAACAATACCTAATTCTGCCTTTTTCTCAGACCTGAAACTGCTTACTGGGATGAAATTGGGCCACGGGCTGACCCAGGCATCATTTCTAGATAGGCTCTGTAGATGGAAGCGATTGATGTTAACGCTCTCATCCTCTTCCTGCCAACACCCTTACCTTCTCTTAGGATGCCCAGATTCACTGCACCCAGCAAACAGCTGATGTTCAGCACACAGAGAACACAGATAGACTCAGAATTTTTAAATGATGCTTGTACAGGTTTCCTTTATGAAATTTGGTCTTCAGTTCAAAGAGAAAGCATAAGATTTTTGCGTGTCTGTCTTCTTGATGCCAAGTTTTACGAAGAATAAAATTCCCTAATTCTGGGAATGAACAGGAAATAGCTAGAGAGAAAGGGTGCGTGTAACATGCTGAAGGGGGAAAAAGGGAGGAAATTCTATGGATCAAAATCTTAGATCCATTAAGCCCTAAGAATTGAACAGTTGCGTGGCAACCAGCGCCGCACACATTGCAATGACAGCTCTGCCTCGGATTCATCCAGGGGCCTTGGACAAGAGCCCTAATCTGCCCCTCCTCAACTTAAAAAGGAACCCCACAAAGTCTAGAGCGTATTTCAGTATTACGACTGTGTGATTTTAACATGTAAATTCTAAAGATTATTTGGAATTACAGTAATGAGTATCAGTCTAATGTAGCTAAAAATTTACCTCTAGCAACCTACTCTATAAATTACATTGGGCTAATAACACTAAAGTAGCAGTTGTCATGGTTACCAGAAATTTAGAGAAACTCCTGGTGTTCTATTTCAAGCACAACTCTGGTAAGTGGAGGACAACATACGCTGAGAATCTTCTTTCAAATATTTGCCCACAAGAAAATTATATTCCTCTAGAATATATGCACTGTGATAAGATAATTTAGCCAGTCACATGAAAATTAGTTTAGCATTAGCTATGCAGTAAGGACAACAGAGCAAGAATGATTCTCTGTATTAATAACTTATCTCTGGGACCTACTGCAAATATGTACATAAATTATGAAAAAGAATGATTTTCTGTCATTTTGGAGAACCTTTCACCGAGTTACTTGGGTATCAGAGCCAACAGTGGCAACACAACACGGTTTTGGTTTTAATCAACCAATCATGTCATCTATTCCACTTTTTAACCCAGGATGCAACGAAGCATGTTACTGAAACATCTGGGGTTAAAGTATTATTTTATCGGTGTACGTGGGAGGGAGCTTCAGTTCCAACACAGTAAGAATTTCTCGGAAGCACAAGCAGAAACAGAATTGTACTCTCTTCAAGACCTGGTAGTATTTTGTCATCGGCCAAAGTGGCAAAAGGAAGTTCAATGGGAGGAAAAACCCATTCTGGCATAAATGAAATAGCACTAAAAACCTTGGAAAAGAACTGTCTTGTAAGAATTCCAGATCAGCTATTTCTAATTCCATTTTGCCATCACTTTTCATTTCCCTTTTGTTACTATTGGTATTTTAAGTGTTAACTGAACTATGCTAACAAGGCTGGCATTACACAACATATAAAAATGACTTTTTTTTCCTGATTTTTGAGGATTGCAATCTATTATTAGAGAATTACAGCCAGTAAGACAGTACTTTTGCTTCAAATCTAGCAATCTTTCTTTGTGACCATCATCTTCTGCTAGAAGGGAGCAAAGGCACCCAAACAATTGTCTGAGGAGTTTGAACACCGAGTTACCATATACACACAGGTAACATTTTTTTAGTCCTGGTACTAATCCCTAATAACAACCAAACAATTTTAATTAGAAAAGATTAGATAGCAGTTTGGGAACTTGCTAAATATGCAGATACGTTCCATGACTGTAATACAGAGTGATTAGTTCTTGGTCTCCTAAGCATCTTACAGCAGACATTTAACTGTTCTAATAACAGTTATTCACGTTGATAAGCTTATATGATAAAGGTCCATTTTTTTCTTGGTTCCCAAAATCGAGAAATAAATAATAATAAAGAAGAACAGTAAAGTGTTGTGTGAGGTGTTCTGTTTGGGAGTTGATCTCAAGAAGGCTCATTTTTGGATGAACATAAGAAGAATTCTGTATAGCTATTTTGGCCAAAAATTGTTAGCCTCTCGCAGTATTATGCCGGGGATTATTGGGAGTATGTCTTAATGTAAATGTGTGCCAAGTGAAAGAACAGTCACATGTTATGACACGGAGAGGATGCACAGATCACCGAGTCACATCTTCTTGCAGTTCAGGGAGACAACGGGGAAGATCAAAACCCAGCAAGTGTGCATCGTTATTAACGTCAGTTCCTACAGCAGCTTGGAGACTGCAGCTGATCTGCAGTCACTGATTTTATCCCTGCTAGTGATATTAAATACTTCTAGAGCAGCCGTTTGGGGAGATATATTCCGACAGGGCAAAGTGAAGCAGAGACTGGAACGGAAGCTGTGGTCACTCAGGCAGCACACACCACTGCTCGGAGTCGGTATGAAGGCAGGAAAAAAAGAAGAGTCAAAGCTAGAAAGAGCAGGTAAAGAGGGGGGGAAATGACAGAATTAAACATCAGCTATTTAACAAGAATGCTGAATCATTTGGTAATTTCAGGACTTTGGTCCAAAACGTTGTACCCGGTAAAGGTCTAGGCCTTTGTGCTCGTTTGAAAGGGTTCTGTTGAAACATCAAATACACCACACAATCTTTACGCTAGCTTTCAGAAGAGGAAACAAAAGAACTAGGCAAGAAATAAGGATGGATCGGTATCCATCACTAATACAAACCCAGCAAAACAGCTGCTGACAGGCACCTGTGAAAGCAAATGCTTATGGAATGCAAGTCTGCAGGAGCTGGCTTCTGGGGAGAAGCAGAGCTAACGTGCAGATGGCCCAGCCTGAAGCTCACAACTTCAAATCACACGTTCTTCTTACATGAGCTCTAATAAAGGAAAAGCTCTGGGTTTATAGAAGCCTGACATCCTGCACTTAACATCCAGGACTGCATATGCCCCAACACCGATGGACATTTTGGGCAGCTGTACACACACAAACAGCTTCTGCCCTAAAACGCATCACTCTTCAACCAGCCAATGCTTAAATCTTCTCCCTTGTAGTCGTATTTGCATTCAGTGGATTTCTCACCTGCTCTGTTTGCATCCACTTTATCACAAACCTAATTCTGCTGCTTGTCAAGACTTCTACCATTGTCCCTTGCCAAATTGAGCCTCAAGGTAACACAGTTTGGGACTGGTGAACTGTTTGAAACAAGAAGTACTGGCAAAAGGGTCAAAGCCTTTCCCTGTGCAGGACACAGGACATCTCCTCTGCTTGTGTACGGAGGCCAAGCAGCACTGACTCAGCTCGGAAAAGGGCAAACCTGCTGCAAGCCAAATGCTCCACCATACTATTTAGCAATCTCCATACAAGAAAAAGCCTCTGAACTTGAAATGTTACTTTTCCTCCTCCACCCTTCCTGTCTTTGCTTCTTCATAAAACCCTGGGTTTACCAATGCAAAAAAAGTTTGGCTGACTGCAGATAGACTGACTGAAAAAGTTCATGGGTGCTGGTCAGCTCCTTCATTTCATACAGGCTGTACTGGGGCAAAACTGCTGGGGTCCTGCTGCACACCTCTTTCTCCATTACTCTGTCTTCACATAACCAAAGGATGTTACTTCTCTATCCCACATATGCTTGGGCACATTGGATCAAGCAAAAAAAAAAAAATCTACAAGCCAACAAAGTAAAATCTTAAGTGCAGGTTTAAGGTCTCTGAACACACAAAATTTAATGATGTATTTCTGTGTCAGCTTGTTCAACATTTCACTCACAAAAAGCTTTGTGGGTACTGACTTCCCTCCTTAAAGCAACGAGCATAACTAACACAGGAGCACTGCCCTGTTCCTGCACACAGTAAGGGCAACCCTGCCTTCCTTGCTTCCTCCACACTCAAAGGTAATCAAATTCTGAATGTTTTATCACTGGACCTGAAGCTCGTGGCTGTACTGAGGGTTAGAAACCACGCTGCAGTACCTAAAACACGAGCAAGGTGTGACAACTGTCATCTGCTGGCTGTTTCCATCTGACTGATGGCCACTTTTATCCAGAGAAGCCAGAGTTGAGAGGCTTGGGCAGGGTGCACTGCCCTAGCTACTCAATGTGCTCTCCCACCTCTGCACGTCACCCGCACTGGAAGACTGGGCAAGCTCAAGTATTTGCCCTCTCCTCCACATGTGTTGTGGCTCAGCAACCTCCAATTGTTCCCTGGTTTGCTCATGGTACTGCCAAGATTTAATATCAGCCCTAGAAAATCCTCTACACTATAACATGGGGTTGTTAGGTATGTGGAGTGGCCTTTCTCACTGCAAATCCTTGCAAGGAAATGCCGAGCTCCTCTGCTATGTTTTGATGTGAATTCCCAGAGCACTGCAGGTAGAGAGGTCAAGGCTGAGTCATCTCAGTATGATACAAAAGGGGCTACTAACACCACGCATTCTTGGTGGATCACTTAATTACACCAGTCTCAAGGGAAGCAAATCATGTATGAATTCCACTAGACTTCAGTTCTACATCTATTTCTGTTGTTCTTCCAGCTTCCTATACTTTCTACGATAGGTTATGAATTCAGGTAATGGAACAGTAACAGAGCCCAGACCTATCTGTATGAACTCCATTCCTCTCGGTCCCTTCCCCCAAGCCTTTGCTGGGATTCCAGTGGCACGCTGACTCCTCTAAAACCACAGCTCAGTTCAGGCTAAGGAGCTTGGTTAGAGCCAGGCTAGCTCTGCCCAGAGCTATGGTGGTACCTCTGTCCTACCTGTGCTTTCATGCAGCTCTAGCCAGAACAGGGATACCACAACTGACTAAGGACCGGCAAAGGTGGCTCACTCGGTCTCCACGCCACTTGCTGCGTGCTCTCTTCAGAACAAGCTGTCCCTGGCTTTCCTGCTGTGCTGCCTGAGCCTAGTATCTGCCCGTGGATAATTTAAATACATTTATACAGGCTCTGGAACTGACTAATGCAATTGGCTTTAAAAACAGCTGCCACAAATCCTAAAAATTCATTATTCCAGTGGAAAATATACTCTTGCAGGGTAGGGTTCTTTTTCCCCACCATAGCCACGCGTGTGCTCTCACAGAAATGGGAATTTGCATTTCAGAAATGGGAATTCTGTTTTCAGCAACGTGACTTTCAGAACACCCTGTAACCCTGTACTCCACAGGGTGCCATAGATACAGCAACAGTGACATGCCACCTGACAACATACTTCATTTCCCTCAGCATCAGGATTTACTGTGTTTCAGTGTCAGTTTGCCTGCGTGCTCCCAAACCCTAATAACACTGAGGGTGAGGGAAATCTTCCCGTGCTACCATTGCTAAGCCCTTATTTTGTATGTGTGCATCCAAAACCATATTGCAATGTCTAACGACTTTCTGGCAGATAGTTAACTAGGGATCAGAAATTTCATAGAATTAGGATCACGATTCATTTCTAACTGGAGCTTCTTTTAAAATCCCACCCTTAATTTATTTCTTTAAGCTACAGTAACATTCATCTGCTCCATCTTTTTCATTTTTAAAAGCCATAGTTATAAAAAATTTAGATGGAAATCATTCAGGAGAGTCATTTCAAAAGAGATATAAGAAGAGAAACCTTTCTGTCATTGAGAACTTGTTAGTGACAGAAGATTTATTTTTCCACTAAATTAGTTTACAATTAAAAAAAAATTGTCCCTTCAGACAGTGCTAAACTCATTTAACCAAAATCCAAATATAATTGCATGGACTTTGATTTCCTTAAAGTCATTATTTCAGCAAATCTAGAACAAATATTCCTAAAAATGCAATATATAATAATATATTATATAGGTATATCTAAAGTTGCTAAAATGCTGTCTGGGATGGAGGTCATCTCTTTTCATTAATATCAGACAACTTAACACACAGCAAAAAGCTCTGTTTTAGTTTTTAATACATGTGGTTAAAGTAAGTAAGATGACATGTTAAATTCAGTAAGCACCATGTTTATTTTAATGACTTTTTTTTAGTGAGCTGCAAAAAGCAGTTCTCCCTCCACCCGCTTCCCCATCCCCAGAGCTGCTGTTTGTTCAAGGGATCAGATGTATCACCAAGGCTGAAAAAAACCTTAGCATCAACTGTCTCTGTGAATGGTCCTGCTGGAATAGGCTTCAAATGGGAAGGTTGTTCACTCCCCTGGTCCCCCCATCTCACCAAGCCATCGTGGAACAGCAGCGGACAGACCTACCCCGGCTGAAACTCGCGCTTCCAGGCAGAGAAGCGCCCAGTGAAGGAGGCTGCGGGGGTTCAGCTGGTACACGCTGCTGGCCTAAATCCCCTGTCTCACCACTACAGCTCAACAGCTTCATCTGCTTACTGATCTTTCTCAGACAGTTCTGGGCTTTCAAAAACAGCAGCCTTATTTGCTTCCTGCCTTAGTCAGATCTTGTGATAAAACTGAAATTGCACATTAAAAGGTTATGCTTTTATCAATAAAACACTTGCTATCTAATGTAAATTTTAGGTGATATTAAAGTTCCAAAGTATCTTGGGGAACTTTTAATGGATACTTAGAGGGATTTTAATTACTTAATTTGGGCACTCCGGTGTTTCAGGAGACATCTGAAACTTCCAAGCTTCATATATCCTTCTGAGAGGATTGGCTGATTCACCTGAAGGCTTGTGTGGCCATTCAGCAAGATCTGGACAGACTGGAATGCTGGGCAAAGAGGAACCTAATGAGGTTCAACAAGAACAAGTGCAGAGTCCTGCACCTGGGAAGGAACAATAAAAGGCACCAGTACAGGCTGGGAGGTGATCTGCTGGAGAGTAGCTCCATGGAAAAGGACCTTGGAGTCCTGATAGACAATAAGCTCTCCCTGGGCCAGCAATGGGCCCTTGTGGCCAGGAAGGCCAATGGTCTCCTGGGGGGGCATTAAGAAGAGTGTGGCCAGCAGATGGAGGAAGATTCTCCTCCCCCTCTACTCTGCCCTGGTGAGACCTCACCTGGAGTATTGCATCCAGTTCTGGGCTCCCCAGTTCAAGAGGGACAGAGATCTACTCAAGAGAGTCCTACAGAGGCTATGAGGATGAAGAAGAGGCTGGAACAGCTTCCTTACGAGGCAAGGCTGAGAGCCCTGGGACATTTTAGAGTGGAGAGGAGAAGACTGAGAGGGGATCTCATTAATGTCTACAAATACATAAGGGCTGGGCATCAAGAAGGCAGGGACAACCTCTTTTCACTTGTGCCCTGGGATAGGACGAGGGGCAATGGATTCAA
>JANIJG010017210.1:0-36266 GCA_024611175.1 Megaceryle torquata
GCAGTGCTGCTGGAGGCACAACTTTCAGCTTGTATCAGTAACTCATGAAGATAGGAGGAGAACCTTGATATAATTTGTAAGTAAGAGAAATTCAAGAGTAGATTCTAAAACAAAACAACAGACAAAATCCAAAGCAGTGGAGAAGAAATGATGAAACAAATGGCATAAAAAAGGAAAAGAAAATGCTTTACTGCCTCAAGATGACAATTTTATTCCCCCAACTGCAGTAGATAGTTGAGCTAAACTAATAATACTTAAAAGCATCTGCAAAATCATAGAATTATTTGGATTGGAAGGGACCTTAAGGATCACCTAGTTCTAAGCCCCCTGCCATGGCCAGTGACACCTTCCCGTAGGCCAGGTTGCTCAAAGCCCCATCCAACCTGGCCCTGAACACTTCCAGGGATGTGAAATCCACAACCTCTCTGTGCAACCTGTTCCAGTGTCTCACCACCTTCACAGTGAAGAACTTCTTCCTTATATTGAATCTGAATCTGTCTTCTTTCAGTTTAAAACTGTTAACCCTTGTCCTATCACTAGGATCCTTGATAAAGAGAGTGACCTGCTCATCTTTCCAGTAGGCCCCCTTTAAGTACTAGAAGGTCTCTCCAGAGCCTCTCCTCGCCTTGCCTCTCCTCTCCAAACAACCTCAACTCTCTCAGCCTGTCTTCAGAGGAGATGTGCCTTGACCATCTTTGTGGTCCTCCTCTGGACTCACTCCAACAGGTCCATGCCCTTCTTGTGTTGGGGGCCCCAGAGCTGGATGAAGTACTCCAGGTGGGGTCTCACAAGAGTAGAGAAGATGGGGAGAATTACCTCCCTCGACCTGCTGGTCACACCTCTTTTGATGCAGCCCAGGATACAGAGTACAAAATGCTGTACTCTGTATCCTTCAAACAGGGCAGATGTGGGTTTAAACGCAAATCCTGCTTTTCAATGACAAAAAAAAAAAAAAAAAAAAAAAAATCTTCATTCAAGCAATTTACACAGCTGTTTTGGAATAAGAAATTACTTCAGAGCTACGCTTATGGAACAAACCTATGGCAATAATAAACAAGCATTGTCTGTGATTTACAAATAATGTCCAGAAGCATAGAGCTTTAGCTCTGTTCAACAAAGAATCCAATTAGTATCATCGACCTTGCAATAGTTTTGGGGAATCTCGTATTTTTGTGAACAACATTTTTACATACTTCAGTTGTTGTAGAGAGAAACGGACAGCCACAATCCCAAAATGTGAGGAGACACTGTTTCAGCCAAATTTGAGAAGAGACTGGACTTAGTTAGCACTGGTTTTATCTTCCTGACCTAGGATAACACATACTTTTTGACCTTGATTTTTATAAATTCTTTGAAGTTTTATTAGTCCGAGGTACAGTGGTGGCAATACAAAGACAGAGGAAAGAGAGAAAAATTGAATTGGAATTAAAAGCACTTTGCACTCTCAAGCCAGCAAGTGAAAGAATCGTATTTGCCTCCACGAGAACATTGCCAACACTAACAAACCATTTGCTGTCTGGTACTACACATCAGCAGGTCATGGACAAATGTACGTTACTGTTCTGATGCAAGCTAAGTGGGAAAAACTTGAAGTACCACTTGTATATGCTTTTTAGTTAATTTTGCACCAACTCTTGAATATCAAAATGAAAAACATAGAGGTATGAGAAACAAAGCAAAACAGGGTTTATCACCTCATAAAGAAAGTGTACTAAACCAGGAAAGACTGTATTTTAAAAGTCTATCTAGTTCTCCCTAACAGCTCGCTTCAAACAGAAAGCTTAGGCACTACATGAATTTATTCTTCAGTTTCATGTCACCTGAAAACAGAAGTTTAATATCAGTGTTGTCACCATTCCAGTTAATTATCACCCAAAGCAGCAGCGAGAACCAGCGTGCATTAGGCCAAAATCAAAGCCAAATCCATAATCAGAAACAAAAGAATAATTTTCTCAACAATCCCTTTCTCTGATCGTAAACTGTGGCTTTGCCAGCTTCAGGGACATCCAGCATAATCCACACTCACTGCTCATTCCTGTAAGAATAATGTTCTCCACACTCAGTAATTACAGCTTAACTTTGCCACATGAAAGAGCCTCTCTTTCCAATTCTCATGGCTTTTGGTTGTGCTTTTAATTCATACAACAAACCCTTGCCGGTTCCACCTTGATTATCTTGGTTTATTATTCTCTGTAGTCCTGGCATTTGTTTAAAGTGATGTAAAAAATAGGAAGTTGCATAGCGAACGAATAGTACAGCACGTGCCGTACCAAGTGATGTTATGCATTTTATCACTTATGAAGTCAGTGTACCAGAACCAGCCAAATCTGTTACTTTGGTCTGAAGTACATTCTTCCTTTCCTGCTTGCAATAGGATAATTAAAACCTGGAAGAAATAATGGAAAAAATAAGCATGGTGGTAGGTAAGCACTCCTAATAACATATGCTCACATTCGGATCAAGGGTTGTGGTTTAGGGCGTATCTCTACAAAAAAAAGAATAACGAAGTTTGTGCCTCAGCCATGTGGCAAGGATACTTGCCACACTGTCTGTTCAGCCAGTACCCCAAATTACTTGTTACCTGTGCCAGTGTCTTCATCCCACTGAAAAATAGTCTGAACTTTTCTTAGAAGTTCTGCAAGTGAAAAATTAAATCTAATGCTTTCTCATTTGTTCAGAGGGGCTGATGAAAATCTCATTAATGAACACCTCGGCAAAAAGGCTCTCCACAACGATAGCACACAGTTATAAAAGCCAATGTGCAATGCCCACTGGATGTTTCTATGGAGAAATTGGCTTGACACAGCTTCCTACTTGTTAAATAGTGAGAGGAAACACTGAATAAATATTTGTTTTCCCGTATTTATTTCTACACTGGGTGAGGCAAGACAAAAGGATGTTTAGGAACTGATTTCAGGTTTTGCTCTCTGTGCACAATTTGGCCTGCAATGTTGTAGGGCTTTTAATCTTGTATACCTCATGGATCCTATTATCATCACCATCATAATGAAACCAGACACAGCTTACTTCCCGTTCCCCCAGCCCAACGCCAGCAGGGCATGCTGAAATGAGAGAGTCACTCATGTAGAACTGACTGAAGAAGGCTAACCATCTTTTCAGCCATTTGCCATCACCTCTCTGCACCAAACGGTTCCACCTGAATTTGCTCCTGTCAACACGCAGGTCAAGCAGCAGTGTAATCCAAACCATAAGGATCAGAAGACATCCAACTGAGCTTGTCCATGGGAAAGGGGGAAAACAGTCCCTGGGTGTTTCTACAATTCCTGTTGCTCTCGGCGCAATTAGATTTTATTGAACTATAATCCTAGATAAGTATATTGAATCTTACAGCTAAAGTCAATTACACAGCGCTAAGTGGCCTTCCTGATTTGTAGGAGGAAAATAATTTCTTCAGTATAAAACTAAATTAGCTCAATAACTCATTACTTGCAGCTTGGGCAAGGAGTTGAAACAGCAATGGACAACTAAGCAGTTGCCATATTTTCAGGCACCAGTCCATTAGAGCTGTAAGCAGACTGAATTCCCACTATTATCAGTTGAGAAAAGGGATAAGCATTGCAGGTAGAGAAGGGATATCCAGTGTCAGCAGCACCATGTCTCAAACCACATGGAAGGAACAAGACATCACTTTTCCTGCAATTGAAAGTCCTCATACAGGTTTGGATTAGATGCAGCAGTCAGCATGGAGCTGCACTGTGTCTTTTCAGGCAGGCTCTTTATTCATCTGAAATGGCAGCAACTCAACAAAAATCAATGGAGCTGCTCTCAATTCCACCATGACTTACAGAGGGCTCTAAATCACAGCTCCTCTGATTTATCCCACTCAGCTCTGCTCACACCTACCTTCTGCCTTCTCACACACTCTCCATGGATGTTCATTCCCAGCCACTGTCAGAGTGGACCTCTGGTCTCACCTTCATTCAGCACCCAGGTTCAGATTTTAGCTTGCTCTGTACTGCCATCAATCAGGGTCTAAATGAAAAACCAGAACTAGACTAAATTAATCATTGCATGAAAGAGGAGAAAGGGAAAACTGGGTGCAGTGAAATGGTGGGGAAATATAAACAGGAAAGTGTCATGATGAGAGAGTCTCTTGCTTTTCTCTCTGAAGAAAAGCCGACCTGCCCAAGACAAAGGCTGGCTGCCACTCAAGAGTAAGGAACAAGTAGAGAAGGGAGGACCTGTAAGGGAAGAGCACACCTTGTGCCATTTCTGTATCCTACCAGATGCAAGTCATGATGGAGAAGAAAATTCTCATTGAAGGGCCAGGGCAAAGAGTATCACTGGCAGAAAGAAACCCAGGTGAGTATGGATCACAAGGTAAGACTGGTGAAGTGTTTCAGCGGCCACGGCAGGAGAAGGACTTAAATACGTCAGGGATAGGATGACTGTGAAGGTCCCAAAGAGGAGCATCTTTCATTAACCTTGGCAGCTCAGAGAAAGTTGAGGATCAGGTCAAGGCTTGTGAAAACATGACCAAAAAAAAAAAAAAAAAAAAAACCCAAACCAAAAACCGGAAGGTGGTAAGAAGGTGGGAGGACAGGAAACAGCGTGAGCTGTACTAGCAGAATCAAGCAGAAAACAAAATGTGGCTATGGTCTGAATTTGAACCTGTCTTTCAAGATCTCATCAGTGGATGAAGAAGAGCATTACTAATGTTTGGAGAAGAAAAAGTGTGTATGTGGCTCCACACCCTCTTCCCAGAGAAAAATAATTCCTGCAAGGGGGGAGAAAAGTAACTACCAACCCACAGGACATAAAAGGACAAATCAAAGAGCATGTGACTTGTTATTTCTGATTCCTTACTCAGAATTAGCATCAGCACTGGGTGAGATTCATATAAAAATCTCTTAAATTAATATTTACCCATCAGGAGCTGAATGGAGAAACAGAAGGGCTGAAGGCCCCTCAGTGGTGTGACAGGCTACCTTGACACTCTCAGCACGCACAGCAACACTGTGCCAGGGCACACTTTACTAGGAGGACAGGAAGGTGACAAGCCACTCCCTTCTACCACTTTCTTCAACTGCTAGGGTCACCTTTGGTAACCATCTGACCAGGCTCAAGCATTTTTTGGTTTCTTTCTTACACACAACTGTGGTTAAATGTAAAGAGATCTTCATGTAACTTGGTAACTTGGGAGATGACAGAAGCTGCATTTCTGATCCTGCTGGATTTGTGTGGGTCGCCTGTGTCGAGCAGACAGGAATGACTCAAAGCCATAAGTAGACAGACTGAGAGGAGAAAAGCGAGAGACAAGGAATACTCCAAATGCCTGCTGCTGCACCAGGGCAGCCAAACTCCATGAGAAATAGGCCTGAAAGACTCAGAAAGGAAAAAACAACCCAGTATGATTTTTTTTTTTTTCCTCAGTAAAGGAAAATAATTTCCTCTACTCTGGAACACTGCAGTGCAAGCAGCATGGGTGATTATCTCCTGCAAGGAAAAGCATCCATCTCACTCTAGTTCCCAGGGTTGCAATGTCCATGTCTTTCATCAGCATCAGTAGGCTTCACCCTCATGATGGATAGGAGAAGAACGATCTCTGATGAACAAAAGAGGTAGTCGGTCATGAGGCAGATGAAGGAGCTTGCCTGAGAACGCACAGTAAATCTGTGACTGAGCTGGGGAATTGAACCCAAACCATGCGTACCAGTTGGGTGTCCAGTCCAAGCTGGGTGGCTGACATATCACCTCTTCTATGAGGGCTTTGAAATGTAAGTTTGGTGGATTTTTTAATGAATGTGGGTTTTTTCATTTGTCTAGCCACTACGTTTCATTTCACTCACACTTCTGCTTTGTGGAAGCTTTTTATTCTGCTTCTTTTTTGTTTTGTCTTAAAAAAATCAACACAACTGAGAATTAAACAGAATTTAACCTTCACTATTCAGTTGTCTCCCCTACAAACATCAGCCTCTCTTTATCTCTCAGTGTCAAGTGTCCTTTGTTTGTGCACTCTGCACTCACAACTACAGCTTCATCAAAACACATCAGTGATACTCAGAAAGAAACGTCTTATTCACAACTTCAAAGAATTACAGCAACTGCTTATGCAAACAGCAGTGTTGTGAGGCAGCAGAGCAGATCTGGTGGGAAAACCAGAGAAAAGAGATGCACAAAAAAGGTAAGTTCCAACGTGAACGTTCTGATGCTGCTGTGTATCACGTCAAAATGAGCAATCGGCTGAAGAACAGCTACCAGTAAGCCACCACATCAGACTGCCTACAATGTTTTACTGGCTCAGCTAATGAATCACTGGGCAAATGTGAGCAATGTGCTCACAGCCAGGGTAGTTTTTGTGGTGGGCGAGAACAGTGTCTCTTCCATTATCACTGCAATCTGTGGTTTAATTGATATTTGAAAACATCTCAAGATCTTCCAGTGAAAGGCCCGTAATATGAATCTCTAAGACAAAATTCTGTGGTATTATATTATTTGCAAGGAGGTGCAACAAGTCAGACTGTTATTTCGTGAAATAATTCACATTGGTTGAACGCCTTACAGAAAGTCTCAAGATCTTGAGAGAGGAAAAAAATAGCTAAAAAAATAGCTAATTTCCACTTCTGTGAAAGAAAAAGACTTCAGACTTTAGTGAGAAAATGCTGCAAAACCACAAACTTTCAAAGGTGCCCAATATGCTATTTTCAGCTTATCTGGATGTAGCCCAAGTTATCCACAGCTAACCAAGGTGCATAAGAAGACTGTCATCATTCCACTCTCACCACAGGCTTTCAGTAACTTGTGCCCACTGTGCATCCAAGGTTGTCAAGCCCTACAAAATAACATAAGACTTTTACACTTAAAGCAGCCAAGCAGCTGCAAAAACAACCCTCTAAAAATACTGAATACTTGGTCCCACTCAGCAGCTGGAAAAACAATTACTGATTGAAAAAATCAGTGTTTGATATTACTTAATAGCTGGGAAAAAATTATTTGTGAATCATAATTAACATTTATTTAACTATTTAAAAGCAAGCATCTACTGTTTGAGGCTTCATGGAGAGTCAATATGTGGCCTTCTGGCACCATTAAACAGAATAATACAGTTAAATTGGAAGGACATGAGGCAGAAAGCCAGGATGAAATAGAGAATCCTTCGAGGAACTGGTATAACTGAGATTGTCTCAATAGTGTGCGCACCACCAGGTCTGAACCTGCTCTACCAAATGAGTAGCAACTACCTCAGAATAAATTAAATAAACACAACGTCTCTAGCTCCTGGTGCCACGGCGATTCAAGCACCATGACATAAACTGGACGAAAATCCAGCACTAACAGCAATAGAGCAAAAAGTTCCCCTTGAAATGAACACAAGGCTCGCAGGCAGCTCTACAGTGGTGCCAGCCCAGGACTGGTGACAGTGGGGCTTCCTGCTGGCAAGTAGTCCAGTGCCTGTGGAGAGGACCAGAAGCACTCATCACCCTGTAAGGAGCCAGGCTCCTGCCTCCTGTGCTGGAAATGTGGCCAGCAGGACTAGGGACATGACAGTCCCCCTGTACTTGGCACTGGTAAGGCTGCACCTTGAACACTGTGTTCAGTGTTGGGCCCCTTACTACAAGGAAATTGAGGTGCTGGGGCATGTCCAAAGACAGGCTGGTGAAAGGTCTAGAGAAAAAGTCTTATGAGGCTGAGGGAACTGGGGTTGTTTAGCCTGGAGAAAAGGAGGCTCAGTGGAGACATTATTGCTCTCTACGACTGCCTGAAAGGAGGCTGTAGCAAGGTGGAGGCTGGTCTGTTCTCCCCAGTAACAAGTGACAGAGTAAGAAGAAATGGCCTTAAGTTGCTCCACAGGAGGTTTAGATTAGATATTACAAAAAGTTTCTTCCTTGAAAGGGTTGCAAAGCACTAGAACAGGCTGCCCATCCTTGGACGTGGTGAGCTTGCAGTGTTGGGTCTAACATTGGACTAGATGATCTTGAAGGTCCCTTCCAATCAAAGACATTCTGTGATTTTTTGAGGTATTTAAAAGATATGTAGATATGGTGCTGAAGTACATGGTTTTAGTTGTGGACTTAGCAGTGTTAGGTTTACTGTTGGACTTGATGATCTTAAGGGTCTTTTGCAATCTAAATGATTCTATGAAAGAAATGGCAACTTGAGTTAGAACGTAAGTTCCAGAAGCAGACAGACCATTTACAGGCAGGAGGCTGAAAACAAATGTTTCATCTAGTTCTATATTGCTAACTAGTAAACTTACTTATAATTTAGGCTTTTCTAAGCCTTAATTTCCCCAAATTAGTCCAAATACATGGACTATTTCAAATTGTGTTAGGCTAATCACAGTTTATGAAAATCTCCACAAAGCATTTGCCCTAGCAGGGCTATACCAGCATAACTAAAATGCTGAAATGTGAAAATCCAGGCATGGATAGACACTCAAAAAACATGTATGCCACAGAGCAAATGACAAAATAGACCCATACATACTTTGCCAAATCTCTTTTCAAGCTTATATGTAGCTGCCTGTTCTCAGAAGTGTTCAGGTACAGTGCCAGAGAGTTTTAAAGCAAGTCAACAAAGAGTTTTTAAAGGGCTTTAGCTCTATGCTTCAGACATGGGAATGCTTGTGCTCCCACAGGCATTGCTACTATCTGCTAGATGCCAAGAGTGAAACTATGAAATTATAAGGAACAATCAAACATCTAAAAAATGCCACCAAACTGAACCCATTCGATGTCGCTTTTTCAAAAATACTTACAACACAGTCCTGGAAGTGACTTTGAAGCAAGCCAACTGTTGCTCTAGACAGTTGACTGGATGGTGTAGCTCAGCTCTTTTGTACAAGCAGCACCTATAGTTGTATCTAGAAAAGGAAATAAAAAAGAAAATTATTTGTAAGCAAATATGCAAATAAATTACTCTTTGTTTTTAAAACTGTAACCAGGTTAAAACTACCTTAAGTAGGACTCCATAAAGTTCTCGTGCCAAGCTTCAGCTATGCTGCTCTCTTACAGGAACAAGCTCCAGGGCACAGTCAAAGCCTACCCAGGGTGCAGAAGTCGAGAATGACTGCGCTTAAGAAAAAAGCCCCACAGCAAGCAGCAAACAAATGTGTGCAGCTGTTTTCCTCATCCAGTTCTACTTAAAACATTTGCAGGAAATGCAAGACGAAATGCTGGTGCTAGTGCCAAAAAAACATAGGTGATTTCAGCAAGGCCAGGAATTCCAGGCACCAACTTCTTTTCTCTCTCTCTCTCTCTCTCTCTCTCGTGGGTGTTCACTTGTAAGTTGTAGACATGTTAGCAATTCAATGACTGAGGGAATTAATGTTCAACTTAACAGTCACTGTTAGGTTGGGAGGTTATTACTGCTTGTTCTCCTAAAGTGACAGGTTAAAATAGGTTTGTATCTGAAAAGTTGTTTTCTACAAGATATACTCCCTGGCTTTTAGTACTAAGTAAGTTTCTTCCATCATGTTAATTCCTATTGTATGAACCTACCCTGCCAGCTCCACCACAGCAGCTGGGATAGGCAAGAAGAAACAGCAAGGGGACAGGTGAGGAAGAGAGCACATTCAGCCCCTGTATTTTTTCTTTGGACTGCCACCTTTTTTTTTTTTTTTGCAAGCCTTTTATGTTGTTTATGTGAGCCTTCTCAACAAAGGTGCATGCTTGCATTTGTGGGACAAAGCCTGCTTTTCAAGCAAGAAAGAAAAGTCAAAACCCAAGAGTAAAGACAGGGCTCTACTTCATCTAGCCACAAGCCTGAGAAACCTGTTTGCTATCAAGCACTGCTTGGTGCATTGGATGGAGAGTTGTGACTTCCCAACTTTGCAGGTGATTATTAGTAATGGCAAAAACAAATTTTCAAGGTAGAGCTGACTGGTATGGAGGAGAAGAAAAATACAACCACGTGTCAAATTTTTGCAGACTCAGATACATTTTATACTAGTAAATGAGCTTTTATCCTTCCCTCCTTAGCTTTTTTTTTTTTTTTCTTCTCTTTTAGGGTAGCTCACAAGCTGCTGACAACTCACACTGTACTAAGAGCTGTTCACACCGCACAAAGTGTTTACCACTCACAACTGATGCTAAAAATTAATTTACAGCACCGCTACAGCAAGCTTTGACAAATTGTCATGTGTTGACACAGTCATAAGTTGTTGGTTAAAAAAAGTAACACTTCCCTCTTCTGCCACCTCATGTTTGAGACCAGGGATGGGCACATTATGCAAAGTTTGAGGGTTTGTAAGCTTCACAAATGTTTGGGCTTCACAAAACAAGCTCAGTTGTGAAAGTTTTTTTCTCTTACAGTTAGGCATGTGTTTATTGCCAAAAAGATTCTAGTAAAAAAAAAAATCCTTTCCCATCTACCAAGATCTGTGTGTTGTGAGAAACTAGGAGAAGAGGCTGGAAAATAAATAACCTTGTACGGTACTTGTTTTAGATAAGATCAGGCCAGTGACAAATACCCTGTATTAACTACTCAGAGCTGCAGGCACCACCCTCCCACTGTAAAAAGGAAGGAAAAAAAATATAGCTGCGAGTAAGAGGTTTTAATTGTTCTCAGTTGTCACACAATGTTATCTTAAGTGAATGCATTTTTTTCTCCATTCTTCTGTATAGCTGGGGGGGGGGCCTTGGGGGGCCCAGCATTTATCAAAGAAGGTCCAAATTGATTTACTTGTACTCAAGATAGTAAGCATTAGTCAGCATTCCTGCCCATGAGTGGCAGCTCTTAATTCTAACTCTTCTTTTTCAGGGCAGGACAAATAACCTGTCCAGCTTGCATCCTAAAATCAGTAATGGACACAAAGGTAGTCTCAGCTGAAATGAGCAGTGTTTTGGTGGTGATGCTAACTTAAAACATTAGCCCTACACCAGCCTAAGTCAAGGTAAAGAAACAAGGCCAAAGATGCGGAGAACCAAACCAGCAGGAGAGAACCAAGGGATCTATTTGATTGAGCTGTCACCAACTTCAAACTATGTTTTTCTCATCTTCTGAGGTTTAAGTTCCCCTGCACTTCTGCAGAGACACCCACATAAGCTAGGGACTGTCATCCAGCAACCAAACTGAGCAGCCAGTTGGTTTTCCTCCAGTGCTGTTGACGGTGAGGACAGGAAGACGTCCAGTGCAGGAGAGAGTCAGGCTGGCCCCACCCCAGGCAGAAATTGAAACACTAGCAATAGTGCAGGGCAGTAAAGCACAATACTACAAAATGAGCACTCTCGGCACCTGCCAAATGGGCTTCATCAGGACCACTTAAAAGCCAGGGCTTTACAGTTGCGTACCAGTGAGCTGGACTTTCAGAGCTCCAGTGCCTCTCCCTAAGCTCCACCACGTCTCAGAGCACACACCACGTTAAGAATGCAAAGGAAATTAATTCAGTAAATTAATCTGGCAATACAAGAAGTTAATTTTCTTTTTTCTTCTCTAACACTTGTGCAAAGAGATGCTCTGAGTGGTTCCTAAATCCTGAAGAGAGGAAATGTTGTACCTTTGCAGAACCAATCCACCTGCCCCATGCCTGCATCAGTGCAAGAGTAACCCATGTAATTTCCCTGCAAAGTTCAGAACATGTAACATCAACCAAAAAAACCTCCCGCAAAACATACGGGGGGATGAAATTTCATGTGGACTCTTCACTTGCTCACACCTCACATACCCTGTACAGAATTTCTTCATCATCAGAGATGTTACTCTGACAAATGGCATATATTACTCTCTGATAGATCTAATGGAAGCAAAGGACATTTACATCACTACCATCACGATGGACATTATCTTGTGCTGCTGACAGGAATGATATCATCCATGCTTAATTAGCTTAGATTGCTGTACATTTAGAAAAGCACTCAAGTGGCAACTCTTACCTCCCTTCCCCAAAGCAACAAAAATTTATAAGTATTTTTAGTGCGTCACATGAAATGCATTATTCCCCTGGATTCAGTCCAAGAGTCAGTGAGGTTGAAATAAAGACGATTCAACTATTAAGTCAAAAACTTCAGCTGTGTAACTACCCAGAAGATAACACTAATTCTCCTCCACCTGGGAGGAAAGCTAATAAAATCTTAAGTTTCACTGAAAGTTATCTCAACTGCCCAAATATAACCTCTGCCGTGGCTTTTTACTGCTTTGCTGTATAGAAGGAAACATAATGAACTTAAACTCCACGAGTTCTTATTTTGGGATGGAAAAAGCCCAGGGAATTCCCACTAATCCAGGGAACAATACTATTATCAAAACAGTGGGACTTGGTGTTTTCTGGTGTGGGTTTTGTTTTGTTTTTGAGAAAAAGTATCTATTTACTTACATCAAGTTTTTTGATGGATCCAACTTGTGAGTGTGAAGAAACCACTCACAAGCAGAAGGACCTTTCCTGTAAAGTCCTTTGTGCGAGCTTGTGCCTGCTCTAACCAATCCAGGGCCAGCGCAGGAAGGTTAAACATCAGTGAAATACAGAACAAGGATCTTTCATGGTATTCCTCCATCATAGCTCTCTGCTCTGCAATATATTTTTCATTACTTTCTTAGCATTACATCTATTGTATGGTATGTAACGATCAATATCAGCATTGCCTACAGGATTAGTAAAGTAGTATATAATTTATTGAAATAGGACTTTCTTCTCACCTGACTCCTCAGAGACAATTTTATTAAATAAACCCATCTGATTTCTTGCTTGACTTGTGTCTACTCAGACCAAACCTTTACCAAAGCTAGAAGCATTTAACAAATATAAGCACATCCTCCCAAGTCAAATTTCTACTTCTGACTGAAATAATGTGATCCAAGTTTTAGTGCAGTGTAATGCTTCTAAACAAATGAGCTTAAAAATTCTGCGCAATGGCAATGCACAGCCCAAGGGCTCTAGAAGTTTATCTATAACATGGCAAAAATCACTCTTTGTACAGCATTTATATAAAAGACCATAGGATCCTCTGTTGTTTTTGAGCTACCTCAGGCCAGAAAGGTAACTAGGTAAGAAGAAAATCATGTCAAGTTTTATGAGATCTTTAACAAAAATGTTTCAATCAGACCATACTGGTTAATACGTTCTGAAATCCTGCAATCTGCTACATGTGGTATGTCCTTGTGTGTATAACCTGGTTACAAGTTAGTAGAAAGAATCAGCTCGAGAGTTTTTCAGAGATTGGTCTCATCTGCAGCACTGCAGCTGGAAACTTTCTTGACCTTTCTATCCACAGTGATTTCCACAGGAGAAATTGCTTCAGGAAAGGTACCAAAGTAGTTAACTAGTAGTGTACAATCCATCTTTTACACCTGCTCATAAAGCCAATTCAATGAAGAGATGAAAATATTCCCCGAGTTCTTTGAAGCAATTCTTTGTGCGGTGGTCAAGGAGCCACCACCTCCTTTATCAACTCTTTGGTACTTCCACCAAAATTACAAAAGTATCCCAGTTTCAGGAGTTGCTGGGTGACAGTGAGGATGTGTTCAAAGTGCTGTCCATTCACCAACATGGACACCAATGTTAGCAATACAAACGTTGAAAAGGCATGTGGGTACAAGCAAAAATTTCATTCAGCACGAAGCAAAGCAAAATCAGAACACAAGGATCCTAAATTAATCCAGTTTCTGTCTTCCCCGTGACTTCCCTCACCACTGGAAAGACTTTGGTTTGGATTTTAGTCAAGTCTGGTTTACAGTATTCAACTTTGGCTGTCAAAAAAAAAAAACCCCAACCCTGCTGGAACGCCTTACTCATTACACAGCCTTGCAAAAATTATTAGCTACGTTACAAGGCATTTCCCTTTGGGGGCTAGAAGGGGTGAAGAAAGGGTATGGAGAGTGACAGTTTGTGGTTTCTAATGCAGCAGCAAAAAAATAAATAAGTAAGAGGAATACATGATATAATGTGTTTACATTTGTCAAAACAAGTTTCCTGGAGACACAGAGGGTTCATGCTGCTGAGCTGTCACTTCTGCTAGAAACTGCTGCCTCATGCTATCGGGAGGTCAGTCACTGACCTACTTTCTGATGGAACTGAATTAATTTGCTACTTCTGTACACAAACTTTTTTTTTTTTTTTAAAGGAATACTCAACAAACCCATAAAAGGCTGCCTTTTATCCAACTTGGAACTTCAACTGATGCTGTGCAAGGCTATTACATACCCTGGCATGGGGCCCACTGTGCTTGGTCTGCTTATTCTTTTGGAAAAATCCGTACAGAATATTTTTAATGAGTTGACACTGCAAATGAAATCTTTTCTTTTTGAACTCCTACATTAAACTAATACCAGCATTATAACTTTCTACAGATAATAACGGAGACTAGCTCTTGAATATTCTGTGCTTTGTCTAGACTGCTCCTGAAATAGATGCCTACCACAGCAGGATTAGTTTCCCAAAGAGACAGATGCATGGCACAATATATTTATAGGATTAAACCATGAAGTTATTAATAGAAAACGAGATGAGTAAGTGAAAGTTATGAACTAAACACCTATTGATCTGATCTTTCCCTGCACAGAGACAGTTAACAAACATCTGTGCTCACCAGGAGATGGTAGTATGGTAGGAGCATTTAAAGTAAAGCATTACACTCAGAAAGCAAAGTGGCAGAAGTAGTAGCAAAAGAACTGCCCACCTACTTGACCTCTTTCCTTCATGGCTACATGCACATAGCTCTAATGTCACTACAGTTCATAAAAATTCATGTTCTTACATTAAAATAAACCCATGGTTGAGGGTTTCTCACATCTTTCAAATCCTTGTACCATCAAAATATGAGAAATCAGCTCTTGAAATCATCCTTAGCAATGGCAGAAGCGAGAGCTTCACTGTTTGAGTGGACTCATCTTTCCAAGTCTCCCATGGGGTAGCAGCATTGCTGTTCAGAACAAGTGTACTGATCCATGAAAGCAGGGCCATTCTGCATCAGGGTTGGGGACTGACATCAGGAAAATGAGATCCCACCAACTAACGCATCAGTTCTCTTCAGCAACTTGGTTTCATACATTCACCTCAACTTCCATCTGCAAAGTGAAGATAAGGATCTTTTCCAAGTGACTGGCTTGTTTACTATCAAAACACTGTGGGTGAGACTTGCACTTTCCTTTGCATTTCCCCAGAGTCTAATCCAACAATAGAGAGGAGGCAGCACTAACTACTGTAACACAAGACAACTGTTGGTATCACAACAGATTTATGATCACTCGAGTTCCTGGATTTGATGAGGCTCATGTTGCCAAAGATAACTATGCCAAACCTAGCACTTGCAACTGCAAGTGCATTTTTGTCAACCTTTTTAGCTTTTATCTGTGCATATTTACAAGCCCTGAATCTGAAGTTCAAATAAATCAAGTAATTCACTCAAATCCACCAGGATTTGAAAACATTAGGGAAGTGTCAAGATGTCATCAAGCTTGTTCTGCAGAAAAGAGTGCTTTATAGTTTCAGAAAGAAATAGGCAAGGGAGCTATTTAACGAGATGATGGCATATTGAAACATGGATAGATAAGTAATTAATAGCTACCTTCTCTAAGTGAAAACTTTTGTGAGTGAAAAATCAGTTCATATGAAAAACTACAAGTCAACTGCTGCCACTTTTGGGTGAATAAGAACTGTCACGCACATTAGCATAACCACGAAGGATTTTGCTCCTCACAAAGACCTCCGCATAAAACAGCATGTGGGAAGCAAGGAACTAACAGGAGACACCAAAAAAATGCTGACATTCGTAACTAGAATTCTAATGAAAAATGTTATCAGGCATCCATGAAAACAGGAGAGAACTTCTGCTACAGGAAATCAAACCTAAGGCAATAGGTTCATTTTAGTCCCACAGGAGCAAGAGTAATTGTACAGTTACATAGGGGCTTCATTAGGATACAGAATATTGGCCAAATAACCTCTTTATGTTGGTAGCCCAAAACATTTTCCCATTTAAAAGGTTCAGTGTTCTACTAGTAAATCACCAAATTCAGGACCCTCTTAACCCTGATGTGTGGGTTTCTTTACCCAATTTCTATACAGCTTCAAGTGGAACGTATGGCACCTTAAAGTAAACAAAACAGGAGAAAGGAATAATAGTCATTCTCTAAGAAACAGGAAGCATTAACCCATTAATTAAGCATTTAATTCTTTTTATCCCTCACGTCTATCTTCGCAGTTTAAAGTCTCTCTCGGCAATCAACCAATTTTGGGATTCATTGCTGTCATGCCAATCGTGGCAGTACTTCATCTAAAAAGACACTGTCAAACATAATGAAGATTTGCTTCAGCTTGTAACCACATTGGTGCTGCGTACAGCACACATGCTGCCTGGGGAGGGAAGGCGGAGGATACCTGCCCGGGTGGCTTTACCTGTCCTAGTTCCCAAGGACCGCAGACCAGTCCTAAGGGGCAAAAGCACAACTGAATCACACTGATGGTTCAGACTACGTGCCATGGAAACCATCTCACACCCACCTATAACAATGTACAAATAATACCCAATAGGCTTTGGAACATATTTGAGAATTTTCAATTGTTTTATTGTATTTTCTTTCCAACTTTCCTATTTTTTTTTTTCTAATCTACACATGACTCAGACTAAGGCATACTATAAACACAGAATTTTCCACCACTTCACTGATAAGAGCTCAACCTCTCCCTTAAATGCATGGAAACTGCCCTGTCCTTCACTCAGGGATGCTGTGCACAGAGCACAGGGAAGGATGGGGCAGAGGGATTCCCCATTGGGAAGGAGAAAATACATCTCTCTAATTGGTATTTCTGTTTTTAACAGTTTATTTTCAAACTGGCCCTATTGGAATTGGTGTTGGCAGAGACTAAAGAGTAAGCCAGGGCTTATAAGGCTTTGCAATACATGATGATGGCCACTGACACACTGAGCTGTGCATTTCTACCTGCTGACTCAGGCAAAGGCAGCAGTATTGATGTCCTCAACATAACCTGTCCTTACAATGGAGATTTGGCTGCCTCACCTGAACTATCCCTTGTAAGCTCTGGCCCGGCAGCTGATGTTCCTGAAGAGCTGGTTGCAGCAGCCATGTGAAGCCCGTAAATGGGGCAGGGGCTGTCACCCTCTGTTCACCCAGCACGTATCGCAGTGGCAGCCCGACCTACTCAGTCAGCCTCTAGGCATCGCTGCAACGTAAATGACGATAACCCAAATGCCAAAGAAGGGCAGATATTCAGTCCTGCAACAACGGTACGCTTCACACTGAACGCCTCACAGCCCAGAGCTCAAAATAGAAATTTATGTGACAAAAACTTCACGATGTGAAAGTCTGAATCAAAAAACCAGCAAGCGGCACTATTTGGCATCTCAGTTTCCAATCCTTGTGAAATCCAAATAGCTCAAATACCAGCCTGTAATATTGCTCTCTGAGTAAAATCTATTTTAAACCAAGTTTGGCAGCCACTAAGAGTTGTAACCAGGATGCCAGCTATATGGTTTCTTGCCGCCTTCTCCTGGCTCCAACTGGCCTGCCGCAGAGAGGGGACACTTGTCTTCTCTGCTAGGGAAGCTCTGACACCTCCACCTTCCTTTAGACCAAGCATGCTGGGTTCCTGCAGTGAGGAGAGCTTGCCTTTGCAGCTCCAAAGACAGATGAAGAATATCAACAATAAAAATCAAAACCTTCAAAGTTTCAGAAGTTCCCTTTCCATAAAACAAGCCTTAGACAGAGAGTAACTGATAATGACCTGCAAAGTCCTTTTTTATAGGCATCCATTTGAGATGACCCACATAACTGATCCACTTTGCCACTCAACATTTCCAAACTTACAGAAGTATAAAAGCTTTTACAACCACACATGATCACGCCACCTTTTTTTGTTAATATATAAAAAACACTTAGTGTATTTTTTCGTTTTTCATCCAAAATTAACACCTCCACACAAATACATGGACTGTGCTATCTGTTTACTAATGTCTGAACATCTAACATATGCTGATCCTGGTCACTTTTGTGCCCCAGTTTACCTTTGCCACCAGCCTCCTCTGAAACATGTGAGTATGTTTCAGTTTTCCAAACACCAGCCAACACAGAACTGCGGCTAAGGCACAACTTGCCATTTAGCAGAGCTTACCTGGGTCCTCAGGCTGCACAAAGCTCCCATCCTAGTTTCCTACTTGGGTATGCATGATGGAAGGGCAAGGTTAAGCCTCATGACCACACAGCACAGGCTACAATGCATTAAACTAAATATAACAAAGTATAAATAAAAATAAGGAAAGGTTCACAGTAAGTAGATTCCATTTTTGCAATGCACAAGGCAGGAACATACATATCTGCAGAAGGGATTAGTATACTGCATCTCTGTTGGATGGATGAAGAGGTCAAGTCAGGAAATTAGGGAAGCAAAAGCAGGAATATGTGACATGGAAATGACACTGCAGAAAGACATGTACAAACATGGCAAGACCCACAAGAACGGGAATGCATGGGAGAAACAGTGGGGCTAGGAAGGGATGCTGTTCAAACAGCATTGCTGTCAGAGCGTAAGGTCAGTCAAAGGAGGTCACGTCATTCCTGCAGAAAACCCTGCTGGAATTATCCTACTGGGCAAGAACGATCATCCTCACAGAAAGAATGCAATATACAGGCTCAGTCAACCTAAGCGACCCGGGACTCAGGCTATGGAAAAACAAATCCCAGGAAGCAAGGCTGCTCCTGACAAAGTGGACACAGATAGACCACAGCTGCTGAAAGACATAACCCAAGTGACATAATATTAGAACATATTTTTATGCTTACTAAGATGACAACAAACCAAAGCCTGAGGCTGTATTTTGGGCACACTAGCTCAAACTATCTTTAGACAGGAAAAGTGTGTGCATACAGATGTTCCAACAGGCACGGAGAGCAGAGAGACAGAAAAAGCACTTGCTCCCTCACCCACTTCCGAGCCTTATAAAAAACGCCTGTTGTAAATAAGGGTAGGAAATAAAAACTCCAGGCAAAATTAAAAACAAAACAAACAAACAAAGCAAACAAAGCAGGTTGGTCAGAGACTGGTGAGGTTTACGGCCTGCATTTCTCCCCCAGCTTCGCTTCTCTTGATGGATGTTTTCAGGTGTTACCCTGCCTGCATTCTACTCCTGCCAGCCCTTTCATCCAGCTTTCTAACTATCTCACTTTCACAGATGCTTTCTTTGGAAGCATGATTTGAAGCTATAAATTCACGTCTACACATCTGTAACAAAAATAGTTTTTCTAAAAGCTATTCTTCTTCCCTATCGATGGTGACACAAATGATATAGAGTCACCAGCAATTCAGGGGTCTTGCTGCAGCTTTAAACATCGACCAAGAGAGAGAGCAATGCTCTGTCTCACAAGGCAATACAGCAATAATGGAACTATATATATATGTGGCTGTTATTCTTTAAATCATTTCTATTTGTGAAGAACTGAAAAATACAAGAAATGGCTTCAAGGCTCTTGTTCTATGGAACAACTATTATTTTTTTAAGTAAAACACAATTATCACCCTGCTCCAGAAAAAACCTCAGAGCCTGAAAGCATGAGGACAGATCTAATCACAATCACTGTTCATCTTGCAGTGGAGAAAGATGAGGGCAGAAACCACATAAAGTATAATGTAGACCTCCCTTGAAAACACCCTGTATAAATAGGACGTAGAAGATTGGGATGCTTCCATGTTAGGTTATGACTGAGCCCTGCTTTCAGCAAAAAAAGCCTAACGTGGTGTGGCAAATGGCCAAGTTAAACCACAAGCACAGAAGGCCCTGCACTTGAGGGGCTTTCTGACAGAGAGAAGAGGATGCCTCTGCTGCAGCCATCAGACCCAAGATCCAGGCACAGCAAGGACAGGGTCCCCGCATAGGTCACATGCATGTTTAGATGGGGTTTTCCTTGCCTCCCTGGATGTAAGGAAATTCCCGGTGCCATGACCAAAGGAAGCAATACTTGCAAGGTCTCTAGAGGTGACTCAGGCATACTAATGGTACAAAAGACCCAGCTCATCTCACAATCTCCAGATACTTCTTAGTTCCTAGCCTGTAGCAAAGCAGAAATGCCAAAACTTGTGCTTTGGGCATGATACAGAAGTGACTGTTCCTGCAAGCAGTGCTTGTATGAGACAACTGAGACTTGCATGGATGCACATGTCCTTTGGGCTCAACTCGATTTGCCTTTACGGCAAATAAATTAGCCATGGGCAATCACTGGTTTAATATTGGCACAAACATGAAAACACTGGATAAAGAGGACAGTTTTGGGTGATGGAGACAGGCCACCAGCCTGCTGGCGGCAGGATGACAGGAGAAACAGATAAAGGGCAAAAAAAAATGTGCCAATAGGAGCAAAGAGAGATAGCAGAGAGACTGAGCCAGAAGCTTAGCAGACAAGGACAGTGCTTGCAGAGGAAGCTCTACATGGTATTTTTCAAACAACGGCAGGGAAACAGGAGCAGAATTTATCCCTGGACCTGGAAGGGATTGGTCCACCCTGGCAAGTGCTTCTGCCTCCAGGAAAGCCTGGAATTTTTCCTAACCTCCTCTCCTTTACGTGCACCCAGCAGAACAAAGCTCTACTTGCAATGGGTGCATAGTGCCACTGTTACTACAGCGTGACAACAGCTTCCCAACACGTAAGAGGATGCCCATAGTTCTAGTGCTACAACAGTATTTTGCCATGACTTTTGTTAAGGTTTTCATATTTAGCAAAGCCACTACTGTTTTTATTGAAATTCACACACACACACACAGAGGGTGCTGAGAGGGGGGGAGTGTAGGAAAGGGAAGCAGAATTGAAAGTTCAGCCTCTTTCAGCTGGATTTGTTAGTAGGTTCATCATCATTTTTTGACAGAATAATCTTTCCATGGTGAATTATTTCCACTGGAAAAAATAGGAGACCAACAAATTGCTAGATATAATTTGTGCCTTAAATAATAAAGCAATTAATGCCATTTTGGCAGGAACACATTCTTCTCCCCAGAAATCAAATCCCTATTTCATCTCATCTAAATTGCTTGGTCAGCTTCAAATGAGAGCAATATAAATCTCCTTCCCATACTGCTTCTGTTATCTATGATAAAGGGAAGAGACAGAAGGTAATCCTGTGTTCTGTATTCACTGACACATCATTTTCATGCTACACTACACTGTAATTTATTTCTAATGGGATAAACCTCTTGTAGTCTTCCTGCATTGTTCATCCGCACACACACATCCCCAACTGGTACAGAGATGGCAGGATTGTCAGGTGCAAAATCCAGGGACCACGCTCGGTGGTTGAATTAGGATGTCTACCGAACATTTCAGCAGTACTACCGCTGTGAAAATAAACAGTAGACTGTATGATTAAGGTTTGCTTTTATTCCTTCCCACCCACTGCCTCCTGGAAGCAAGGCAGTCAAAGAGCATGATGCTTTTCAGTACTTCTTGTAATTGCCAACTAAAGTTTTAATTTTGCATCTAATTGGTTTGAGACCATCCAAAAAGACATGCAGAGCCCGAGGAGATTAAAGGATGTGGAAGCCAACTGAAACTGAGAAGTCCTCACAGACTTAGCCATAACAGAGATATTGCTTCATACAAAGGAAAAGATCTTTAAAACTCTTTCTGCTGTCCCAGTTAAGAGGAATACAAGAAATAGGTAAAACAACATATGAAAATCAAACTGGGGCTCTGAAGCACTGCATGTATTGTTTTTGTTCACAAACAAAACTTTCATAGGATTTAAGAGAAGAAAAAGATGATAAAACCTGTGGCTTTTGGTTTATAAAAACTTTCTTCAAATTGAAGAAGTCTGGATTTTAGGCCAAAATGATGATCCAGTTAATCTTGATGCAATCCTGAAATGGCTAGGTGCAAGCAGAAAGCTACCTATGATGTTTCTGCAGATACTAATATATTTCTAGAAAGCATCCACATGTATTTGTAAAGTATTTTTCTCTCTTACAGGGCACAAGACTACCACAGAATACTTAATCTGCTGCCAGTTAATAAATAATATTATCAAGCACCACAACTTAAAGACAAGAATCTCAGCACTACTATGACTTTTCCACTTGCCTCTCTACTTCAGCTAATCACTACACTCACATACAGAGTGCACCACAAAGTAAACTATTCTCTAATGAGCTGTCTACTATTTATCTAGTTAATTCTATGGCCCTGTCACTCCAGCAGTTTACAACAGGATTAATTTCATCTGATTCAGATGCAAGGTAGAACCTTGCAGCCAAGACAGTCATCTCTCCAGATTTCCTCTACTGTTGATGCAAAGTGACAGTCCCTTCCAGGGCACATGTCACACCATTTCAGGTACCCATCTTTGAGGAGATGAATGAACCCCTTCACTGCCTGCAGTAGGGACTAAGAGCTCCATGGTGTCCATCTATACCTGGACAAACTCCTGCTCTAAGGAGGCTGGCAGCAGGAGAGCTGGGTCTGGTCTCCTGGCTCAAAGTTGCTCTCAGCAGCATTTCAGCAGCTTTGGTATCTCCAGCTGGACTGGGGTCCTCAATGCCCCCAAGAACTCGGGTAGGATGGCAACAGCAAGTCTGCAGAGAAATGGCAGAAGAAATCTAAGGCCAGGCACCAGCAGCTGGGTTGCAGCTGCTTTATACCATTTCTTGCTGCAGATTATGAATCTGCCCTATTAGCTCTGGTTTACCAACAGTTCACGCTTCAAAAATTCGACAAAATACCCCAAAGGCTAACTCCCACTGAACTCCATCCCTGCTGCCACGATCAATTTGTATTACGACTTTGTTCTAGGGACGTATCTGCAACCACTTATACGAAGGACCCAAATGACTTGATTCAGCCTAACCAGACAGGCAGCGCTGCTCACGTCCATGGTGGGTCATGGGGGAAAAGAAGTGGTCTTGGGAAGGCTGGCTACCAGTTTAACAGGATTTCCAGCTGAGATCCCACAAGCAAAGCACCCTGAAGAAACCACTGAGCAGGCTCACCAGATCCTTCTGCAGCCCTGCAAAGTGCCAGCCAGGGAAGCCCTTGGGCATCTGCAGCTGCCCGCTGGCAAGCTCCCAGATCTCACAACTGGCCTCTGACACATCTTAACCTACCTATGGGGTTTAGTTCCAACCCCTATTCTGATATTTGCTGATGTTACACTCTCAAATACAGCAGGTCCTGTGTTCAGTTAGGCTCTTCTCATCCACAAGTCCCTCTCAAATGCAATCCAGATGAGTTTCTCGGTGTGGATAGTACAAGCAGCAGCTGCCCTCGCTGTCTGCAGCCACATTTAGCAGACTGTTTTCAAAAGACAGAAGAATCATTTTAGATAGACTGACTTTCACTCTGGTTGGAAAGGGGCTCCTTAATCATGCTCCCAAGCTCAAACCCTGGTTTCTGAGCATCTCTGGAGAGGGAAGGAAGCATAACACCACACCACCACCACCACAGGGAAATGCTGCTCTTAAACTTAGCTGCTTGTGATGCTTATTGGTTCTCGCAGGGAAAACACATGACTTAGCTCTCGGCTGTTAAATAGATAACTGTACTTCATCATTTGGTGGCTCTAGACACAAAGGATGGTGTCACAGGAAGTGCATGGGTCTGACTGCACCTACTGCCAAGGTTCACCCTGCTGCAGGGGTCTCTGCTGCAAGGAAAAAGGCAGGCAGAAAGCAAACACTCAAAAGGGATGCTCAGTCACAGTCTTCTCGTTACCAGGTGCCACAGTTATCCTACAGGGCTACTGAGAAAGATTGCTGGAGGAAGAACTAAAAGGGTCAAACCTGGCTAGCTGTCAAGGTCTTGGTAAATGGTAATGAATGCCCCTGAGGAATGTGCAAGTAAAACAGAACAGGAGGAAGAAGTAGGAATTCTCACTGGAAACAGCTCCATGGCAGAAAGCTTGGGTTTAGGTAATGGAACCACCTACCCAAGCACTGGGCTAGGATCTTCTTGCCTCAGCCTTTCAAGGTTAGGTTGGATGAGAAGTAATAGGAAGTTATCAGGGAGGGTGCAAGCAGATGATCAAATAAGCCTTTTCTACCTTAAATTTCTAACTCTGAAAAACTAGCTTCTCATCCAACCATCTGATGACACTTCCACTAGTAATAAAAATGATGGCTGCTTGTACTCAAGTGTAGATGTCAGAAGAGAAGAACCAGAGGTGAGGTAGTGCAACTGGTCTAGCAAGAGGGGTGAGAACTACTTCAGCTCTGATGAACAAGAAGGTGCTAAGCTGCAGTGAGAAAAGCAGGGACAATTAACAGGGTCTGCTAACTTTTCTCTGAAAGCAGGGTTTGCATAAAGGAACCAGTGTTACATAGAATGAACAACCCAAGTACTACTTGTACAAAGAAAGAAAGAATTAAACAAAAGACTGTGGGATGTTATTCTTGTCCCCACGTTCTACAAGGTAGTCTAAAACTCAATAATCTAAATGTGGGTTTTTTAACTGTAGTAGCTGCCATCATCTAAAACACCAAGTGAAAAGTTTTCAAAAGTGTATTAAGTCAAACTTCTAAGCACCCATAAATGAGGAAGGTAAGGGCTAGTGTTAACCTCCAAAGATGATCTGTAGCTACTCATATTGTCTTAGGTCACTTTCAAATAAAGCTTCAAGTGACTTCTTTATTCCCAGTGCAGTGTGTGAAACACATGCTTTTTTCCTATTTCCACAGTGACTTGCTTTACTTACTAGCCCCTGTGGATGGCTGTGAAACCAGAAAAAGTAGTGTACTGTCCACTGTTCCTAATTAAAATCCCATAGTCTTGTGGTCAGAGAGCTCTGAAGAACTGGCAGGGTTGCATGATTTGCTTGAGGTCAGACAGAAAAAGCACACCAGACCAGAGATGACGGATCTCTTGGCTTGCATGTGCAAGTGCAGCACTCTGCAGACAGAGCCAGAAAAGCAGTGACCAGGAATCTCTGATTCATCTCAGTAAACTAACCTCAAACTGTCTAAATTTGCAAAGAAGGAAACACCACAGAAGCCACCCCCTCCCCCCACAAGTTATCCAGGAATAACTTTTCCCCAAAAAAACCTTCTTGAACCCTCAGATGTTGCTCTGGAAGCCAATGCAGCTTCACCGTCTGTGCTGATCTTTAGCCACTGCAGTTTTTCTGTATCATTGAGTGCCAGTAAGTGTTCACACTCCACATAATATCTGGTCTGACCATTTGCATGTTCCTCCAGCTGCTCAAGAGCCCATCTGCTTGGACAGGCTTGCTGGCTTCAGTCTCAGCACATGACCCAAGTGTTTCCATCACTCACCCTGGAGAAACTGGGTGACACACTGGTGACAAAGTGACACATCTCTGCATTTATGACAGATTCACTCTGTCTGTTACCTGGTATTTTCCCTAGGTATTTACTTCTGGAGGCATGAGACGTCTATGCCTTTGGTGAGTTTCCAATACTCACATCCACATGTTGAAATGGAAATAACATCTGAGTGGAAGACTCCTACTTTGGTCTTCACATTTGTATTTTCAATGACTAATTTTGTTTAAGTTGGTAAACGCAGCTGTTGCCTTGCCAGTTGGTGACATTTCCTTTTGGACTTCCCTACTGGTTGGTGTGTTTCTGCCAAGACATGTAAATTGACTTATTCCTTGTATTCCCTTGCCTTTTTATATAATGCTTCAATTGGGATTTGCGGAAGGTCTCCTGAGATTTGTTTTCCCAAGTAATTATCAGCCCTGCAATGCCAGACAGTCTTTACTTACATGTTTTCTAAATTGTCACTTAAGCATCCCATGCTCAGGATGCTGGAACTAACTGATGTAACACTTCACTATACTGTATCTAGCTGTACTTTTTTTGCATGGTGATTTGGTCACGTCAACATGAAGTCAACAGTAACTGTAAAGAGGTGACAGAATGCACATCTTTTTTTACACCAGCATTATGCACAATGAACCATTCACTCAGCTCTCCACTTGGCCCAAGCTGGCTCAAGCTTGTCAAGACTTTGCAGTTATAATAAATACATACTTGAAAAGAGTAATTTAATCTCCTGAAATAGGTAGTAAAAATATGCATCCTCCCTTCCCCCAGACAAACAACTGCATCACAATAGTATGCAATCTGCCTCAAGCCAGGGAGCAAAGGAGACTATCAAAAAATCTGGCCATTCCTGAATTGAAATGGCTATGCTAAAGCTGTAAGAATATAAATTAGAATATCTGGGTTTTGTTTTTTTTTTTTTTTTCATGATGATACCACTGAAAGAAGCAAAACTTCTCTTTAACTGTTCCAATCACTTCTGTCACCTTTCTAGGATACTTTAACTAGAATGCAATTTCTCCATCAGTCAGATTATTTTTTTTTCATATTGCTGTATTTCTTGAAGAACTCAGCAACTACTCATTCAATCACTTTTTAGCAATGGTCTCTCCTGCAGCTTCTCCAAATTTTGGGTTTAGTGAGGTTTTTCACATCTGCCTTTGTTCTGTGAGACAACATCTCTAATTTGGCATTTTCAGTTCCATTGGCAAAGTCAGAGAAGACAACAGTGAAGGGGATAGGGGATAACTTTTTCCATGAACGAGATCAGCTTCTTGGGCAAGGCTATCTGCTTTATTTCTCTTGGGGTCTTCTATTCTTGTTCTGAAACTGACTTTCCTGCTGCTTTTGCTGTATGCATTCAAACGACTGGTGTTAACTTTGGTATTTCCATCCTTGGAAAGTGCACTATTTGGGCTTCCTTAGCTGAAAACCAGTTACATTTTTAGCAACTTATGCCTTGCTCACTTGGTAGTAAAAACAAAAGAAACACCTCTTTCTCACCAACCATGGAGGTTTTTTCTTTTTTTATTTTTCATTTTGGTCCTGTAACAAAAAATAATAATCACTTCTACTGCATGAGGAGATCTGCTGAAGATATGCAATGTGTTTGCCTCTGATACGCTCAGATCACAACAATTCCACCAGCTGCTCTGGGAGCAATTGTACACTATGCCCACGCACCACCAAGAGCCTTGAAAGCAGGCTGAGCTCTGCCAGGGCCTGCGTTATTGCTTTGAAGACAGAAGATGATGCTTGGTCATCAGTTCCTCCATTCTGTCTCCATCCCTAACCCTGAGAAGGAAGTCTCCCTGTTAGGAAGCAGATGTCAGACTAAGGAATTTGGTTCCAATCTGCTGACAGTTCATATCTCATCACAGTTGTCTGGTGGTAACATCATGTAATTGTCATTTCATGCGCTGTGTTTGAAATCTAGTTCAGAGCAATTGACTGCTAATTGGTTCCCAGTCTATAAGCTGGTTTTCTGCCTTAGAAGTAATAATTAATGCTACTCCCTCTGAGTTATAATCATCTTGCTTCATGAATATATTATAGCTTTGTTTTCATTCTTAGATAGCTCTTCATCAATTCCTGGTCACAGAAATTTTGCTTACTCAAAGGATTTTACTTAATGTGTTTGTCCATCTCTTTCACCTGCACCTCTCATCATCTTGTTGCAGCCTTTCTTCCTGTGTTCCAGAAACCTACTTTCAGTGGTTGGGGTTTTTTTCCAAAACTTTCCCTGAAGTAGTTCTCAGAGGCTTGCCTGGCTCACATTTTTCACCAAAGCAGGTCATATCATTTCACTCAAGACAGAATCTGTCACTTTACCTGGCATGCGCTTTGCTGGAATAGCTACCTTGCCATCTTACTCTAATTTGCGCCTTGTCCAAGGACAGATTTTTGCCTGCAGCTGAACCCCAAACACAGAGTGCTGTATTACTGCTTTTTATCTCAACCCTATCATATGTCCAGTTCAGTTTGGGACACGAGACACTACAACCTTGCCCTCAGTGAGTTCAGCTGCAATTAGTTGATCCTTGGGTTGGGTGGTACCCATGCACCACCAACCACCAAGGGAGCACAGCAGTTTTCCTGTCACCTACATTGTACTTGATGAGGATGCTGCAAGATGAAAAGATTGCAGAGTACTCACATTTTACAGTAACAGCAGCCATTTCAATACCTGTCTTAAAAAAGAAACCACATCTTATATCTCAGAAGCAGCTGTGTTCTGTCTCCAGAACTGCTGTGAATTGTTCATACATTCTTCAGTACGACATTTTGCATTGCCTCCTTCCCTTGTCCCCAGCACACTAATAAATAGTAGTTATCACCACCCAAATCTTACTCAGGTTCATGTTAGGACTCCCTACATACAGTGAAACACAGAAGCTTAACACCTACCAGAGCTGGAAGAAAAATTTGGAAATTTTTTTTTTGGCTACTGAACTAGCTCATATTCTTCTATACTTATGGTGTTATTTGGTTCAGCAGATGGAGCATGAAAAGAAAAGTCCCTTTTGCCAACAATTTATACTACATCACGTGAGAGATGTTATCAACACTCAAGTTCCACGCGACAAAGTCATTCTGGACCTGCAAGTGGGTAAACTGTAAAAGAGTGAAGAACAGACTTTGCACTTGGATGGCCAAGCCACAGACTTAAAATATTAACATTCAAAAGTCAGAATTCAAGAGAGAGCAAAAATAGTCCAGCAGTATTGAAAAGAACAGTAGTAGCTCATCATTACAAAAAGTCCAGTCCTTCAGGGAGACAGGCTCCACAGAGAGGGAATATTTAAGCCGGAGGACCAATACTTGGCACTTGCTAACTTACTTTATCAGATTAAGATTGTTGGGGGCGTACCTATAAACCAGAGATGCAGAAACTAAACCAAATCAGGATGTTATGAGTTGCTCTGTAAATCTGCAGGATGGTCAATGGATTAGGCGAGTTCACTGTTTGCACTGGTGGTCTCATCCTTGGCACCAGTGAGGTTAGTGAATGGAGTGGCAGACAGGGTGGAGTGAGGGGAGAAGAGAAAAACAGATTTCAAGATTCAAAGAGTCTTCTGGCTAAAAAATGAGACAAAAAATGCTATCATCTGAGATATTTGGAAATCAGTGTCAGCCTTTTAATCTTCCCAAATCAAGCCAGAAGACACAAACATGGAAGATGAAGAAGCGACATTCAGAAGAACACAAAAACCAGAAACAACGATATTTGCAGATAACCAGCTCTCAAGTAGTATAAATATAGACTGAGCAAGTGCAATCAACGTACAGCTTGCCTTAAAAAAGACAAACCATCCGCATTTCCCCTCTTCCTGTTAACACATTGTAAGAAACAAACAGCCGCGTAAAGGCTAAGGCAAACAACAAGGCACCTGGGTTGTGTTAAAAACTTTCTTGTATAAGCCCAAGCAACTTCACTGTGCCTCAGCTTATACACATGTAAAAGCTGTGTATGTGGCAACAGGTGTTGGTAAGATGGGTTTAACTAAAATTTGGTGGTTAAAGTACTGTTCAGTGTGAAACTCTAAGAAAAGTTCAGTAATTTTGCCATTTGCAATTACCTGATACATCATTTCTCCCTAGAAAACACAACTCTTCCAAAGAGCATAGTAAGTGCCCTGTGTTCCTGAAAGAGACTCTTGAATCCTCTTGTTCAAATCCAGACTTTAAAATGCCATATAACCATCGCCCCCAGACTTCCCAAAACACAGACCATCACGCTGCAGAGATACTCGCTGCTGAGAAAGAGCAATCAGCACGTAGATACAGGGCACGGCCAGTACCTGTCTGTGCTAACTCTCCAAGTCTTCAGGAAAGAACTTCCAATGTAGTTTTTAGTTTTGTTTTGTAATTTTTTTTTTCTTATTGAAGAGCAGGTGTCTGAGTAAATACAGATGTCACGCAAATCTGTAGCTATTAGATCTCAGACGAAGAAAAGAAGCAGCTGAAGGAAGACTGAAATAACTACTTTAGATTTGTGAGAGAACAGCTAGCTTCTGTTGCAGTGATTACAATACTGCTTCATTTGATTTGATTATGAATTTTGATTTTGTGATACCTTTCTTTCTTTGCTTGGCCTCATAATGGCTAGAAAACAAATCTGTGTGACTGTGCTGCAGTTTCGTTTCTACCTCTTGACAATTAGCCCTCTTTGACAAAGCACGTTTATTATCTGTACTTCCAGATAAGATGAGCTGCCACCCCAATGCTCCATCAAGATTAGGTTTGTTGTCAGCTTTTGATTTTATTGCTTGTGAAAAAGCAGTAAGTGCAGACATGGAAAGGCAAGAACTAAAGCATCAGCCCAAACAGAAATGGGTCACAATCCTTGTTCCCAAAAGCAAGCACTTGAGATACCTAGGAAGCCTGGAGAGCACACAGGGTCTTCTTATCCACAGTTTAACTTGTCTGCTTCTGTAAACTCTCCTACCTTCCTTTTTAGCACCTGCTTAGCAGACATAAAAATACTTGGCGGATGAATGCCAAGGAAGGACTTCCTTACAGAACATTTTTGCTTCATTCTTCATTAGGGGGTGGGTGACAGCCTTACACACCGGTGTGGGTGAGTACATAAGGGTTTCATTGAAGACAGAGAGCCAACATTCATTCCCAGAAGGCTCAGTCTCATTTATGTGACACCCACATCCACACTGCAATCACAACTGCACCAGCTACAATCTTGTCGGAGACTCTGCTCACAGGATGCTGGTTTAAGATATCCCAACCCCATCTCCCAGTATTCCAAGTCCTCTGACAGCAGGCTGAAACTCAGGACCCTTTGTAGTAGTGGACAGCTTTACCAACAGCTTTACCACTAATATCATCTGCCAAGGAAGTACTTTTCATTACGTGGTTTTAAGTATTATTATTAGTCTGATATATTAGCCTGATTCCTTCATAAAACTTTCATAAAACAACAACACTAAAAAAGACCAATGATAGAGGAGCTTTTGGTGTTTGCAACTTGCTTACAGAACCCAAATCTAGGAGACAGCATCACTGCATCAAGAAATGTCACATCAACTTTTCCAGTAGCTTCAACATTGCCCATTTCATTAAATGAAAAGGGGGGGTGGAGAAAGGAGGAATCTGTGTTTCTGCTCCACTTACTCGACAAATGCAAGAAACTGTGTATAGAAGAGATCATCTGACACAATCTCTCTTGCTGAAACTCACAAACAAAGCGAGATCAACCCAGGTAACCCGAATTTGCTTCCATGATTTAGGTAAATGGTTTAAAAAACCCAAAGCATTTGGATACCTTGGCTGAATGTTTCTAAATAACAAGTACCTGCACACAAGAACACTTGCTAGTAAATAGCAGGTTTCAGAATTTGGTGCCTATCTATCTACACCAATTCAGTCTTTCAACAGATTAACTCCATATGACAACTTAGCTACAAGTCTCAGCCTGGAAGCACTTCCCTCCTCCCTCCACCTAAATCACAGTCAGAAATGCTCCGAAGGAGATTAGGGAAACAATTTTGCAAAGCACAAAGCACTGACCTAAATGTGTTCTCATTTAAGTAGGTGGAGGTTCTAAATGTGACTGAAATGGCAACGTTCAGTCCACCTCTTTGTGCTTTTCAAGATCTGTATAAGGTTTTAAAGTCTCTCATTTCATTTAAAGGAGGTTTTCCCTTCTCTAGAAATGTTTTCTGCTCTTAGCCTATTTTGCTGTATACATATTGACAAATTGCACATACATGTATTCTGCTGAATCCAGAGAAATGAAAGGTTTTGTGCTTCACCTGCTAGCTCTGAAACAGCATCAGCTGCACGCAATGCTCTGGCTTGTGGCAGCATTTGGTAGAGATGCTCCAGCATACGGGAGGGATGGCTGCTTCAAACAATGTGCTCTGTGAGTTTTTACACTAGACAAGGAGATCCCAAAATGTAGGCCAGCAGCATTTCTTATTTTCATCCATACAACACTGTAAAATCAATGAGATTTGCATGGATTAGCAAAGGACAAAATTAGCCTATTCGAGTAATGGTAAAATGACATTCAGATTATAACCCATCTCACACTCCCAAGACTAATTGCTTTCCAACTCAATGTATTGGAAGGCTCTTTCTGCTTAACAGCGTCACGTCAAGTGAAAATAGTGTTCTTTTTTCTTTCCTCTCTTTTAGACATGACATATTTTAAAGTGGAAAGAATTAATCACTTCATTTTCTTTAAAGAGTGAAAAAGGACCACAGGCTGCTATGCCTCTCGATTAGACACCAAATTCAGGGGCTGCTGCCAGCTCACTAAACCCTGAGCTATGACATCACAGTTGGCATGATGTAATTCCTTTTGGAAGATAGAGCTCTCTTATACATCAGTGAGGTTGCTGTTCCCCCCAGCTGCTCCCGAGATTCTCACATGTGCATAACAATGCCTGTATGAGAACGTTCAGCTAAAATGTCACACAAAGGTTTTGAAATGATAACCAGAAAACACGCTGTGGTAATAATTCTGCTAAACATTATAAAAGCTTGAATTTTAGTTTTTATTAGCCTTTGCAAGGCTGAATTTCCCAGAATGAAGTAACTGGTGTATCAAAATCATCAGAAAATGGTTTTGTTGTCCTCATACTAAAGCTCTACATCCCTCCCCCCCCTGCCCCTGGCATTGAGATACATATAAAATACCTAATCTGAGAGCAAGTCACGTATTGGTTTTCAAGGGACTCAAATATAAAATGGGCTGAAGGATACCTAGGACAAGGCAGAGAAACATGTTTTGATCAGCAGCAGCTGCCCATCTGTACGCTGCTTCTGGGGCATGGCTGCCACAAGTCAACTCTGCCCAGCTTTAGCCTACAGCTACAGTAGGTTACTCCGCTCATAGCTACTGACAAATGAAGGGGTTATTTGCTTTTAGTGGAATTAAGATTATGAAGGGCAACAAGTTATTAACATAGAGCCCACAGGGACATTTGTTCAATGGTTGCCCCTCCAAATATTTAGTCTCACATGCTGGTCAGGGGCCATACCAGCAGCTGTGGCAAAGCCGGGGGCAGCTTAGGCTGGGGTTGGTCCCAGTGTGGGTCCACACATGGCTTAGCGATCCCAGGGTGGGCAACTCCAACAGCATCCTGGCTGTCACAAATCAAGACTGATTAATTTCAGAGCAATTTCCACCAGAAAGGCAGTTTATTCTGGCTGCTCTGTTCCAAGCTGCTTGCATCCATCCCTCCATGCACCCTCAGCAAATGCAGGGCTGGTCTACACCCTTTGTCCTAGGGTCTACACCTCAGCAGGGTTGCATACATGCACTACAGTTTAAGTACTTTGAGACTGCTCAAAGTGAAATGCATAAAATGCTAATGTATTACTAGACTCCTACAATATTTTTAAATAGCATCTCCAGTATATGGAACTATTTTACAAGCAAGTCAGTGTTCTATGACACCAAAGATTTTTATTTTATCTTTTAAAGTTTAAATATCACAGAAAAGTGGGTGTGTTGATAGGATCTGCCAGCAGCACAAACAAATTGTATGAATCCAGACTAGAAATGATCTCTCCACAACGGGGAAACTGAGGCAAAACGACAGGAAAAAAAAAAATCCACAATATACAGCAGCTTAAAGGTATCAAACAAGTAAGTAGAACAAAGATTTCAAAGCACATTTGGACATGCCCTTCTTCAGGCAACATGTCAAACCCTCTAATTCTCCTCCTTCTCCTTGACAGACGGTCTGACTGGGACTGAAGCCACACCACCAAGCTGTGATCCTGGCAAAACCCACAAGGTAAATAAGGTTGGGCACAAAGTGCCACTGGATGGGAGGCATGCGACTGCTGAAGGATGAGCTGCTGGCAATTTAGCAAGCAGCACAAACTGCTATGGAACAATGCTCCGGCACAATGCCAACAGTGCTCTGGAGGTAAAAGTGATACATAGCTAGGGCTATACCCATCTCCAGTTGAGGCCCTCTTGTGTTTGGAAGGTTAAACACTTCTAATTTCCTAGGCAAATCCAAATTATGTTCATTTTTTCTTCAAGCTACTAAAAAGAAGCCCAAAAGAACAAACCCTCAATTACCCAGTTAACATTTAGTGAATTATGTTTTCTTCTGTGATGCAAGTATGGCACAAAGATGCAAGAAAGTGCTACCATGCTCTTTTGCAAGACTGGATGTATTTCATGAGTACCAAACCACCTGCATGTTGCAGCTGATTCCCTCAGAACTGAAAAACATCAAGGAGATGCCAAGTGACGGTATTTGGGCTTCTTCTGTTGTTGTTTTAGCATTGTGTAACAGAATCATCTGCGCAAGACCCAATCAATAATCAAAGCTGGCCACAGACAGAAGACAAATCTTTCTGCTTCTGCAAGTTTAAATGTCAAATTGCCAATGCCATTCAAATTCTGGTTTGCTTTTAACTTCAGATCAAAGCTAACGTAGCTGGGAAAACCATGCTTTTCACCCCCCGCCTTCCCCCCACTCCCCACTCCTCTGAAATCATCTGTCTCCAAGCCAGAAGTCTAAATGGAGTGTAGGGTGAGTTCAAAACGGATAAGGTTGATGGGAGTCTACTGCCAATTCCGCTCTACAGTCACAGCTTGCTCCTGCAGCTCCATTAGCTGCCTGCAATCAAGGGCAGCCGACTCAGTCCTGCTTGCTGTCCAGGTTTAATAGGTTCAGCTAAGTTAATGAGCAATGGCTAGATTGCATTCCAAGACTTCACATCATTCACAAAGCAATTAAGTCTACACTTCTCGGTCTCCTCCAGGAGCCCGCAAGGAGTGCCTCATTCTACTGAGAGGATAAATGCAAGCTGCAATTTTCGAAACTGAATAGCGCGACACAGTGGGAAACTGTCAGAATATTCACCTTCTTTAAACATCAAGCCGAATGCATCTCTCCTTTTGCACAAGTCTCTGAAGGGCTCCCTTACCTGTACACCCCTGGATTATAGATTGCTCTTGCCAGATGAAACCAAGAGCTGTAAGCCACCAGGAATCATCTCAGTGGGCTGCTGACAAAGCAAGCTGTGGAGCCCTCATGTTAATGAAACAAAAGATTTAATTTGAAAGCCACTGCAAAGGCAGGTGTACTTTTTATATGTATACACTTTACACATTCCCAGTAGAGGACTGCAGGGCACCTTGTGAGCAACAGAACACTTACTCCAGATTTACAAAGCTCAGAAGCTAAGTGACTGGAGCCCTCAGGCACCCCTTACAAAACTGGGACTGTGTCCCCAGAGGATGCGGCTACCTCCAAGGGCAGAGCTGGGGGAAAAGCAAGTGTTTTCTTTTTACTCGCACATGCCCATTCATCCACCATGCTCTTGCCCAACTTTACTGCTGTTAACATGCGTACCATTACTGCTCCAGTGTCCCTTTCAAATGTTTGTGTCCTTTCAAGCTCTCGCTTCCCAGGCAAAGATCCTACCATGGCATGGGAATTTCTCCATAAGAGCAAAGAATCTGCAGCTTCAAGTGGTTGATTCACAGTTGGACCAAAGCTGGGTCCTCAACATGCTCTGAAAGGACAACTCCTTACATAGGCAGACTGCCTTTTCCAGGCTGTGCAACTAAAACCAAGGGACAAAGGACTCCTGCTGGCAAAGAGCTTTCTTTTGTCTCTGTGGAGGATGCTGCTTCTATCTTACACCAAACATTAAAAGCCATGGTCACAGAGCTCACAAGTAGATGGCAGCCACATCTAGAGAACAAGGAAAGAGAGATGCTGGGCATTCTTTTCTGCTCATCCACACAAAGCTCTTACATATGAGACTTAAAATCCTGGACACTTACTGCTTTATAACATCATAACTAAAAAGAAAAAAAAAATAAATCTCCAAACACTCGAGATCCCTTCACAACCTATTTCTGTAATACCAGGAATAAAATAAATCTATCTTGGGTAAAGGGATCTTTTGAATTTTTAAGAATCAATAAATCACTAAACCCACATTAATTCAGTATCTCTGAGTGTTTTAACTGGAGATCTATCTAAACTGAAGATGAGTTTAAGGAAAAAACCAAAATACCGCTTCACTCATTTAGCAAAAAAATCATCACTAAAATTTAAATAAAAGACAACAATGCAGACTTGTGTTTTGCTTTAAATGAAAAACCTTGGTATGGAAAGGAAGCATAGCTGAAGGGTTATGTAAGTCTTTTCTTCTTTTATTCTCCATTTCCTTCGTGCATGCCAGTGAAAACTATAAAATACTTGTGGGAGAAATGCAAAAGGCACGGTTTCACATTCCAGAAGATCTATTTCCATGTGCTGCATACAAGCCAGGCGACCACCCAGGAAAGTTGGGCAAACATGATTTGGCCCACCAGTGCTGCAATTGCACACTAGCAGCCCTTCTCCATCAACACTGTGCCCTGGATTTGTTATGAGAGGTAACCACCAAGCCTTAGGAGTGGCCCTGCCCATGGCAGGATCACCTCTATGCCTGCTCTGAAACAACACTAATGAGCAGCACTACATTGTCTCCTCTTGACAAGCTGTGTGAAGTTCAAATGTGGGAAAGGAAAGAGGGGAAAGGAAAGAGGGGAAAGGAAAGAGGGGAAAGGAAAGAGGGGAAAGGAAAGAGGGGAAAGGAAAGAGGGGAAAG
>JANIJG010017210.1:36366-68722 GCA_024611175.1 Megaceryle torquata
GAAAGGGGAAAGGAAAGAGGGGAAAGGAAAGAGGGGAAAGGAAAGAGGGGAAAGGAAAGGGGAAAGGAAAGGGGAAAGGAAAGGGTAGATGAAGGAGAGCAAAGTTTTGTCATTTGTAGTCTTGGGAAAGGGTATGACCAGCTATTTCCTCAGAGCCCACAGCTATTCTTTTCATACACTGATTGCAGAAAGATTTAGTAATTGTTTCAGAGTCACTAAAAAGGAATCAGTCCCTTAGAGGCCAAGCTGATTGAGAAACTTTGCTGGCTGGAGCAATAGAAGTAGGCACGACTTGCCTTCAACCAAGCAGAAGGCATTTGTTTTTAGTTAACTGGGTAAAGGGCTGTAAAACTTGGCCAAGTACTTATTTATTGGGCTGGAGCGCCTGCAGCGAGATGAGGGTGACATATGCGTAAAGCTTCTGTAATCCCAACATTGGAAGGGAGGTATTTCCACCAGAAACGGTACCACTTGGGGATGCAGAGGTTCATTGGCTGTGTGGTGAGGAGGAAAAAAAAACCAAACCAAACCAAAACCCCCTAAATAAAGATATAAAACTGGATGACCTTGCAGTGCTTAGCTGGAGCTGTCAGGCAACAGTTAATGTTGAGGAATCTTGCAATTCTGTTTATATTCTTTCACCACAAACAGGTGTTGGGAAGCCCAGGATGGGAGGGGCGTGCAGATAAAAAAAGAAAGAGGAACCACTTTTTTTCTGACGTGTGTGATCTATTCAGATGAATCTTTTTTACCGACAGGCTCTTTTCCTGGAATCAGCACAGACACAAGTGTCACTCCCAGGCCCTCCAATAAATAGAGAGCATACCTCAAACGTTTACATTGTGTTACCTGTCTGTGGTTGAGAATGACAAGGTTTTGATGGAAGTTCTGGGGGAATTAAGTAATTTTTATCAGAGACATTATTAAAACCTCCAGGCTTTTTAAAATATAGATTTGTTTTGCTGGGTTTTTTGTTATTTTCATACTGTTATAGTCATGTGCTGTCATGTTTTACCATCTGAAAAGTGAAGAATACAGGATGGATCTCCACTGACATCCTTCTCATTTCTTTCTTTTGTCACCTTGCGTACAACTGCACAAATTATTTTTACACAGACAGATTTTGGACAGAGAAAAGCTCTGACCAGCAGATTTCCCTCCACATGCTGCTGCTTCTCGTCCGGCACTGCAGCCACCTTGTTCTCTCTTCTGCAGCTCTTTGTTGCTGAATGTCAGGGTCATCAGTGCCACTGGCTGACATTGATTAGTGTGGCTGACATTACACCATTACTCTAAAGGAAGCAGACAGAGGGCAAGAAGGAAAAAAAACCACAACACCCAAAACAAAACCTGCAGCCATCTTAGGTAGAAGGACTCAAGCTCAACTAGACATTAGCAACCTCCCTCTTTCCAATTAAAGAGAAGGTCCTTGCACTGCAACAGATGCATGTGGCATTTCAATGCTCTCCCATGCTCGTTAAATCACTATGCTACTCCCTGCCCCAACATGTATACTAGAGGTGCACTCCAGACCTCAGAGCGCAAAGGCAAGTTTTAGGGAGGGACAAAAACCAAAATTATTAAAAAAAAACCCCAAACAAACCCCAAACAAACCAAATATCAGCATCAGACAGAAGATAAAGCCTGACCTGTGATTCAGCAGATTTGAACTCTCAGAAGTACAACAGCCTGTGCACTCCTGAACGACAGCAACAGTCCATTACGTGTATTGATTTGCAGCACTTTGTCAGCACTAATGATGTTACCTCATTAAAAGAGATAAATGCCCTACTGTTCTACCAAAAGCATCTGTTCCTTCCTCCTTCTCCTCACCTATTCTCCAGCAGGGCCCTCAGCACAGAGAAATCAAACCAAAATCCAATGCTAAACTCACTTAGAGCCTCTTGCTAAGATTGCTTTCCTGATTTTTTTGTTTGGTTGGCTTTTGTTTTGTTTTGTAAATGAGGTTATTCTGCATTTCCTACCAAGTATCTCTTCTCTTGACACTGAATGGACACATCAAAAGAAAATGAAGCCCAATGAACCACCATGGCCCTCCTACTGGCAAAGGACTTCTCAGAAAATAAACTAACATCTACCTCAATTCATTCAGTGTTAGGTAAAACAATACAGGCTGCAAATTCGATCACAACAGGTGAAGTGATAGATATGGTAGGGATAACTTCTGCCCGTTAACACCCAATAGGATGTTGCCACATAATGTGCCAGTTTTGTTTTGCCAGATTCCTCATTACGTGCAAAGGTAGCAGTTTACCGCAATGAATGTTTTATGCATTATTCCTCTGTGTATAAGGTCTCCAAAGTACACATTATTGAAGTCTATTAAACTCGCTATTTAGCAGAATTACCAATGTGCCTTTGGGGAAATTATTACAATGAAGCTGTACCAGTATTTAAATTCCAGTTGTTTAACAATCTTTTCCTAATCACCAATCCAGGTATCTACATTAAAGTGCAGTCAGACTTCTTCCAGCGTGGCATAAACCTGTCTATGAGCTGCTTATGGAAATTCATTTAAAAAAAAAAAAGTATTTCAACTTGGCTTGGTTTTTATAATTAACCTCAGATAACTACTGCTTTAAAGTAATAGGAACTCCTTCCTGGTCCTCTTCACCAACTAGAGCACTCCACAATTAAACCTGGTTACAGAAACAGTTAACTATTTGCACCCATACTATTTACATCAAGATGTATCAACACATCTGAAAGATACCAGCCTATTTAAGGAAAATTTGGCCAACAAGGTCCCAGTCTTTATAAATGGCTTTTTTACGAAAAAGGACCTGTCTTTGCAGCCCATGGGTGCAAGGATGAAGCAGTCCAAAACCTTATCAAGCTTGGTGTATGCTCAGGTCTCTCCTCTGGTCCAGCTACTAAATGTTCTGAGCTGTATGTAAAGCAACAACAGAGCAGCTAAGCGTTGCTTGTGCCACTCAGACCATTTCCCCATTTAATACTGCACCCTACAGATACAGCAAGCTACTCTCTAAATGTCTCAGTTTTCATGGCAATGAGTCTTAAACTTGGTTCTAAATTTGTAAATGTGTGTCCATGTCTCCCACGATAAGAACAGATACTTATTTGCAGGAGGGAGTTTATGTTTCTCAGGAGAGAGGAAGTAAACTTCATCGTACTAGAAATCACATGATTCTGCTTCCTGGGGTGGGGTGGAAGAGACTCAAATCCCAACCTTTCAGATCTCCTCTCTGACCTTCAATAAATTACCATCTTCCTGCCTCCATTTCTCATCATTATGAGGGTAATATCTCATCCTCCTTGAGACGTCAGAAGCTCTCAGGTTCTATCTATGGGGCAGTCAGGCTCTCTAGCAAAGACAAGTGAGCAAGTATCTAAACACGCCTTGTCCTTGCCACTACATCACAAAGACAGTTTTACAACATCACCACCAGTTCAATTCTCGGTTCCCTTCAACAACAAAACCAACATTGATGTATTGAAAAAATGCTGACAAAAATCTTACGAAACCAGTGGGCACAGAAACAGATTATAAGTAACAAAGATGAGTTACTCAGAAGGGCTTCAAATCAAATGAACATGCAGAATTTAGGCCATTGTAGAACTGGATGTTTTGATATGACAGAATTCAAAGTTTATGTCCAAGTACAGATAAAAGGAGGACTAAAACCAGCATTGGAAGCTCGTACGTATAGTAAAGGTTCCTCCAACAAGTGTGAATCAAATACTGTCTGCTCTTTTTGGCTCCAAGGCTCTCTGGCAGGCCTGCACAATTAAGTTGTTTCCTTCAGGACCAAAAGTCCTTCAGAGAACAATCCTTGGGGAAAACATGCACAGCAAATGGGTGGGTCTACTTTAGCCATACACTAAGTCCCTATAAATTGATGGGCAAAAGTGCTTCCTTTCTTCAGTTAAAAACCCTGAGCCAAATCACCTTCTCTGTGTTGCAATTGCAACCTCATTGACTTGGCTCAAGTTACAGAAGCACCAGAGCAGATTTTATCTGTGTGCTCAATAGAAGGCCAAAGTTCCCATAAAAAAAAGAAAGGAAACAATCTGTTCATCTTAACTGAAGTAGGATGAGGAACATGTAACATCCCTTTCACCTTGAAAAAGGAGAAATATGACCAGGAGACAGAAGGGAAAACACCACTAATTTAATTTCTTCAGTACGCCTCTCCATTAGGAAAGACTCTTACATGCTTAAAAAGGACATGGTTTTTTTCAGGCTTTTAAGGTTACTTTATATGACTGCAGATCAGAAGCCCAAGAATATCGGACATTGGCTTAGAAACTTCTCCAGCACCTACTTTGCTATTCATTAAAGAAGTATGACAGGGCTTTGTAAGCACCAGTGCTGGCACAAGAGGGGATGGGGGAAGTCCTGGCCAAGGATACTGTGGGGAGAAAAAGAGGAAAAACAGCCGTAACTGCCTTAAGCTACCATGAATCCTTTAGTCCCTGATACCTACCAGAAGACATCGTAGAAACACAAGACAATGCATTTAACAGAGACATTGCAATACATGTGTCTAGCATTCCCATCTTCTTACATCCTTGTGTTTATCAGACCAGATGACGGACCTCAAAAAAGCACCTGGCAATACAACGTCATTTTTTTTCCAGGGTGTTGAGTGTCGATGTGGTGAGGCCTTCATTTGTTACTGCAGCACGTGGACAAGAAGCTACCTCAGCCAAGCTGTCGCTTTGTCTCTCCTGCCACCTACTGTACTGAAAATCAAAATATGCATGACCAACTGGCATGCATCTCCACTTCTGTTTGGAAATACCAACCTTTATTCTTCTAGAAGTACCACTGTGTGCATGTGGGAACCCCCTGCTGTCACAACTTCTCCAGTAATGCTATCCAGTGTTTCCTGATAAAGGCTAAATGCAGACCTGTGAGGTCTACTTACTGATGCTTCAGGGTTAAAATTAACATTAAATATAGAAAATTGTCCAGATTTTAGGGCACAAACTCCTCCCCCCTTTGCCCCGTGAAGAATTAATCACAGAAGATTTATTTTAAATGGTGAACTAGCCATGATGCCCCATTTACCTCTGTCCATTTATTTGCTGTTATTTCTGATGACACCACTCACCAAGGGCAAAACCCAGCAGAAAAATAACTTCCCATGGGGTGTGTGACTGCCAGCCCATAGGCAGGAGTGAAACTCTTGCTGCACTTGACCTGCATAACCAAATGAGCACCACTTACAAACAGATCCACCGGATGCAAAAGTCTGCTTCAGACCGTGGATAACCCCTTGTCCTTTTAACCTCTTGCTCTCAAAAAACACAGCTGGGCAAGTCTGGCTGTGCCATGCATACCCTCTGCAGCGCAGTGCTACCCATGCAAGATGTCTTCCACAGGTGCAGCATAGGGTCCTGATGCCTCCAGCATCACTGGCTGCAGAAGGCACAAGTCAGGGGCTTTGAACCCATTCATGGTACTACATGGAAGCCAATAAGCCATCAACTCAAAAACAAGAAGACAGATATTCCATGTTAATTATTTATGTCATCCTCCCAGAAGGCATGACAACTTTATTTTTAGTATTTTATTATTAATTTCAAGAAAGCATTCAAAGAGAAACAACAAGCTGAAGTTGCTAAAAGAAATCTCATTATTTTCTAGTAAGAAGCTGCCTTGTGGGTGCTAGTTTATTTTCCCATATATGGCATTCCCTTTTACCTTATCAACAGCTTGGGGCTCTGTGACAGCAGATATCTTTGATAAAAGGAGTATTCTGATTAAGAAGAAAGACATTCAACATTGCAGGATCAAGTAAGCTTTCAAATGTATTTATTTATGCTGTGACCATAGTAATCAAGAGGTATTAAAAGTGGAACTGAGCTTCAGTTAAATGCATTTTAAATCTGACTTTTCACTGGCTGCAGTAAGAAAATGCTTGACTAGCAGGACTCTTTAGGGTCTTTACAGGCAGCAATTAAAGAAGCTGATAAAGAAGATAAATTGCTCTACTCCTGCAAAAGCCAAGTCTTTCTTTTGTAAGTAATAGTGGGCCTTTCATCTTAGCCCTTAGAATCTGATCAACTGAGAAAAAAAAATTATATAATTCCACTCACTGATAAACATGTCTGAAAAAATGAGGACATCTCTTTTCCTTAAACAAACCTGGCAATGCTATAACTGAAAATATTTGTGTAATACACATAGTTTAGTATGGACACAGGAAAACAACTGGCATGAGTAACCAGAGTGTCTAATCCCAGCTATTTAGCCATCAAAATGCCTCAAGAGCTGTGATACATCTACTTAATATGCCCACAAATATCTATTAAACATGAATGAATTTATCAGGGAGCAACAGCATGTTCCTACTAATTGCACAAAAATCTGCAAATAGGTAAAAAAAAAACCAAACAAAAAACCAAACAACTCTCTTTACTGCGTGTGATCAGAAGTGGCTTTGGCTGACACCAATTTAATTTATAACAGAATCAAGACAAAAAACTAAAGGATCACGTTAGCAGTTAGTAACGCTACAGAACTATCAGTGAAAAGCTAATGGAGTGAACAGAGCCTTGAAACAACTTGATATTTTTTAACACAAACTGGAAAAACCTGCTGAAAAAAAAAACAACCTTAAAAAAACTGCGAGGGCAGTGCCAGAGGGTGCTTGTGCATCCTCGCTAGAAACTCCCAGACAACTCTCAAGGATCCGTAAGGATGCTCCAAGGGAATTAAAGAAGCCAATTTTATACACGCTGTGCTGTCTGGATTGATGTCTCACTAGACCAGCAGGCAAAGTTTAATCTCCAAAAGAACTTCTACCTCTGCTGCGCTCGCCTGAACGGAAGGAAAAGATATTTAAGCTTGTTTGGTGTACGGCCGACAAAGACGTTCTAGCAGAAATGGAAGTTGGCCGATGAGTAGGTGATAAGCTGCTCTCAGAGTTTCCCCTACTTTGGGAGGAGTGGAGCGGTCTGTGAGAATTTCAGAGCAGATTCTCCAAACAAGCTGTTAAGAGAAGTCACTATCCAGAAGGCTTGACAGGAGGAAAAAGGAAGCAGGGAAATCACAGTTAATGGGATTTGGCCACAACCAGAAAACAGATAGGTTTCCGAATACATTACAAGCAGCCCCACGCTTCACCGCTGCACCAGTTCATTGCTGGATGAGAAAAATTTACACAAATTTAATGTTTTAGAAAGCTCCACAGAAATTCAGATTAATCTGTTTAGAACAAATCTTGCCTCTCCCCTGGGAAGTCCTATAGATGCATACATGAAGAAGAGGAAATTGTCACCACTACACCATAACTTCTGCGATTTTCTGTAAGGGGGAAGCTGTCAGGCTAGAGATTTATTTATTTTGAGGTTATTTCACAAGTCCCATAAACAAACCTTTGCAATACAGGGAGGTCACCACTGCTCATCTTAGATATCACCACAGAGAATTATAAAGTTTGCCCAAGTTTTCTGTGGGAGGGAATTGCTATCCGATCCTGCCAAACAGGATAACTTGAGCTCAAACGTAGAGGGTTACCTCGCTCCCACAGCATCTCTCCTTGGCACAAATTCAGATTGAGGAAGGTTATACAATTAGGGCACCAAATAAGGTCTCTGGAAGGAAATATAATGCTCTCATGCCTAGAGGAAAGCAAGCAAACCCCTGGCTACAGTTTGTACTGTTTTGGAAAGAACAACCTCCACAGGGGACCCTCAGGGCCTCCATCACTGAGGTAGCAGAGCCCCTTGGTCAGGGAGTCTCAAAAGACCTCCTGCTCATCCTCCAGCCTAGGTGGAGAGTTGATTGCTTAAGTCAATGAAAGAAAATAACATAGACAGTGCCCTCTACCTCGGCAAAATAAGCTAAGCTTAGGACATGACACAACACGTATGAACTCCAAACTCATCCTTCCTCAGACTCCAAAGGAGGCAGTGCCACAATACATGCGAGGAGGGGAGATGCTGGCAGCAGAGAAATTTCTGGTCTAATTGTGAGATAGAGGAAGAAGCAGTAGGAGCAGAAGAATCAAAACGATAGGAGAAGCAAGATAAAAGAATTACAGGGCTGATAGCATCTTATACACAATACACTTTTAGAAGAAGGGGAGGAAGTCAATCAGTCGTGAAAGAAAGGGAAGGAAGAGTAAGGCTGATTTTCCTGATAGTCAGGTCATGAACAGTTCCCGAAATGCGTCTAGCTGGGCTGGCTGTCCAACGTAAAGATGCAAAATGCAACACACGTGGCATCTTAGGAGTGGAAAAATGAGATGCTGTAGAGTGGGGCACTCTGCAGGGGAATTAAAAAAACTACAAGTGTTCTAAGCGCCATAAATAGAGATGAAGCTATTGAGCTCTCAACCGATAACGAACGTGAGTAGATAACTGAGGAGCTACACAGTACTGTATACTAAGACAAAAATCTTAAAAACTTTGGCTCCTCACAAACATCTTTTCTTTTGGAAATCCCACAGCCACTGCTGGTAGATTAGCTTTAGACAGTGAGAATTTAACTGGAATTACAATAACTACGGGAAATGTTGCTCACAGCAACAGAAAATGTAGGATAATTAGGTTATTTTGGGGAAGAGGGGAAAGAAAGTTATAGGAACTATGCAAACAGAATAAATAACAGTGCTGTCCTTCTCTGGGACCTTTCTGAGTATCTCAGAGCAATCTACAGCCATTCCTCAATAAAAGCCACTGTGCTACAGCCACAGCTTGTTGCTTAGTCTAGGTTCCAAACCTGGCCATACTTCTCATCCTTATTCTCTTGTCCCCCTGCTGATCTCTCCCTGGACATTAGCTGTAAGCTGAGAGGCAGCATACGTTCCATCATGGGTTTGTGCAGTGCGGGACCCCAGCTGGGACTCTGGGTGCTGCCAAGTGCTTCTTCAACAGAATTACCCAGGCGGACTGATCAAGAGATACAGAAGACAAAAGGTTTCCACCAAGTGAGAAAACTCTTAAGCATGGAGAAGTGAAGGGTGTCCCCAGGCTGAACATGCTCAGCGGCACAGCCCAGCAGGGCAAGCAGGCTGGGAAAGCCAGCCGCCTTTCAGACAAAAGTGTAAAAAAGAAGCAGGAGAAAAAAGAGAAGCCAAGGTCAAGCAGAGGGAGGCAGGCTCCAGACAAACCCTCCCCTCCCCAGAGGAAAGCACCTCAGCGGACACCACTGTGTATCCTGCAGAAGATGCTGCTCAGTGGGGAAAGGGGTCAAGTTAAATTACAAACCCACATTTACATTCTCCCACGAGTTCCTTAACTGCCGCTGAAAATTTAATGACATGCTTTGCATTAGACTTGTTCGATTGCACGTTTTCCAACAATTTCCAGTTCCAGTTTCTGCTCTCTACTCTGCTTTTTAATCATCATTGGGATAAAACACTAACATTTAGATATTGTCTTGCTAAGAAATCTGGAATAACTGGAAGTTAACAATATTTAAATACAGTCCGTATCTATTTAAAGGTTTGAATGAATCTTGTTAGAACACTGCATAAATTAACCCAACCTAATTCTCCAGGATGCATCAAGATCTAAAAAGCCCCAAGTTTGATGTTCTCTCTTAACACCCACTTAAAAAAAAACAAAACCAACACACTAGGGTTAGCTTAGGTTGCAAATGGTAACAAAAATCAACATTCAACTTAAATGCAATTTACTCCCTGATGTAATGATCATCATGTCATAACCAGTTCAAAAACAAAACAAGAGGAGACTCTCTTCTGCCTCCTTCATGCACCCCCTTTCTCCCCCACTTTTACTGTTAATGATGCCCCAGTGCAGCCTGCTCTTTCAGGATCCTGCATCTCTCCCTCCATCCCTCCCCACCGCCTGAAACCATCCCTGGATGGAGCAAAAAGCATGCTGCTCCCCATCCCCACCACCCCACTCTTCCTGGCAGCCAGACAAAGCAAACTCCGGTTGCATCATGGAGCAAACTCATTTTCCAGCAACCTCCCAGCCTGGAGTTTACCGCTACTGTAATTCAGTGCTGTCAACAACGCTGCCTTTGTTGCGTGCCTGTGTGCGCAGCTTGCTCGTTGGCTGGTTTGGTGGGTTGGGTTTTTATTATTATTATTATTATTTATTTTAAGAAGAATTTTTGTTTTAAATGAGTAATCTGTTTTCAAGTGATTTCTCCTCTGTGCAGGCTCCACCCTGTACTGTAAACGAGACATTACCTTATACAAGAATGAATCTGCTGCATTCCTCTGTCTAGCTGCCTCGCAGCACATTTCCTACGCTCGCAGCAGCCCCGGCAGCACACGCTCTCCCACCCCTTCCCCCCACCTTTTTTTCTTTTTTCTCCTTTTTTTTTTTTTTTTTTTTTTTTTTTTTTTTTTTCCCCCTCTTTTTTTTTTTTTTTTTTTTTTTTTTTTTTTTTTTTTTTCTTTATGATACTGATTTTCTTCAGAATTCCAGGAGAAGAGATTAATATTGCAAAAGATTTTCCTGGCAGTGGCTTCCCTTTCTACCCGAGGAACAGCCTGCTAGAATGTTATCTTGGCAGTAATTCTCAAGATGTTTCCAAATCATTGTACAGGTTTGGGGTTAATGTCGGCACCTCAAGGTCCACTCAGAAAAACAGCTCATTTGGAAAGAATTTTTATTAATTTTGAAGTCTGTTGATTTCACTCTGAGATGAAATGCAAAAGGAGCTCACTGCCCTATGGCAATGAGATTTCTGCCTTGGTTCTAAGATTTTCTTTTTTTATCCTAAGAAATGTCATACTGAAATGGTCAAGTTTCCCATAAGAAGTTTTAGGTTCCATTAATCAAAACCTTAAAGTGGAAAATATTGGGTTTTTTTTTTTCCTTGTATTTCTTGACTCCTTCCAGTCCAACACTCTCAGCTAGCTGCGTGGCAGTTGTTAATTTGCATTATATCAGGAACATGACTTATCAGTGCACTAACACTCTGTGTTATGTTTGATTCGTGCAGAAGTGAAAAGGTGAAATCTGAATCAACAAAAGCAATTTAATGGTGAATGGAACTTAGGTTTGATTTTTTTTTTTCTGATTTGGAGAGAAGATTTGAAAGTCTAGGAGGGTATCTAAAATACAAGCAAATTGTTACAGTGATCCCCCAAGTAAAGGAGGCAATCTTTATTAGTAATGAATGACTTTACAGTTTTTACTTCAGCAGTACGAACAGTACAACTGTAGTTCATAGCAGAGAGTTTGATAATGGGATCCTATTGCAAACTGAGGATTGCCTCTTAAGTTGGATGGATAGAAAAGACATGATTAAAAGCTCTCGCTTAGTGGTTTTACATATGGTTTGTACCTGTGCTTTCAGATGTTTCAAGGACCAAGTGTAAATCTGAACTGAGGTGTCAGTGAGAAATGAACCATACCATGTTACTCATCCCTGAAATCTTGAACTTGGCCTTTCTTTTTTTGGCTAAATCTGTCATGGAAAGCGGTGGCTAATAAGCAGTGCTCAATGGGGCTGTGTGCGAAGGTACAGGAGACAAAAGGAGGTGCCACCTGAGCACTCACCTCGCTCAGAAGATGACTTCGGAGCTTAGAAGTCACAGCATCCCTCATGCTGCTCTTGGCGTGAGCTCTGAGGATCTGCAGGCTTTTTAATGAGTAGTGCTTGCTGACTGATAGTGCTCTTCAGCACAGCAAGGCAGGACCTAGTGAGGCAGTGCTAAGAAAATGGTTGTATTTGGAAGCATGTGTTTTGGTTTTTTTTCCCCTCCCCTTGGTTTTGAGCTGACATTTTGTTTTAGAGGAAATTAGACTGGGTTTTAAATTAGAAGTAAATACAGCAAGCAGGTGTTTGGTAAGAGTTAGGTTTGTTAAGTTGAACAATATGGGCTCAGTCATTTAAATGTTGTTTGTGAAAATAGTACAGATTTGCTGTGTTTTGGATGGTGATTTTATTTTTTAAGGTTGGAGTAATTGCTGATTTACCCAATAGATTGGTGGTTAAAGTGTTCATCTGTGGTGCAGAAGATAAAATCTCTGTTCTGAGAGGCTTTGAAACCATGTATCCCTACCTTGAATCAGATGTTAAGTGGATTGAATTCAATATACACCTAGACCATGTAAGGAGCTTAACCAAATGGGTTGCAAAATACCTGGCAACTGACCTACAAAAATATTTTTTGCACAGACGTTATCAACACAATTCTGCAGTATTTTGAGTCAGTAACTTTGTGGGTTTTCCAGCAATACAGCACTTATCTTCTGGGCTGTTTGCTCTGGCCCTTGCCATTGTCTTCTCCATCAACAAGTGCATCCTACAAGCTGACCAGTTCCCCTCCTTCTGGCTTCTTTACCTGAGACTGTGTGGCTGAGGGAGCAGTGGGTTCACGCAGTGTCATCATGTTTACTTGGATTTGGTGCTGCCTTAAGGCACGATCCTTTTGCCTACCTGTGTGTCTGGGATAATGGCAGTATTTGAAACCATGGCTTCTGAGGAGGGCAAGATGTACAACAGGGATACTGTCCTGCTTTATTTAGATATTTAGTCTCACTTTAGATCTTCTTTTCAGCTCTCTACAGGCAGACCAATGTCAGGATTTTCTTTGAGAAATAAGGACTGGTAGTGAAGTGGTAATTAAATCCTGGCCCAGCTGTGTTTCTTTGAGAAAAATATCAGAAAATAATAAATCTTCTTTGAGCTTCCTACGGGGGTCAGCTTGAAAGTCAATACGGGTAGGCAACACAAATGGGCCATACTTATTGTATGGGAAGCATGGGGACCACAACCTCTTGGCATCCCCAAAGGACTCGTCCCTCAAATGGTTTCTCACCTCTTCGTTATAAACCCTTTTTGCTTTGTCTGGATGTTTTTATTTAGATGTGTTATTTTTTACTGGTGGTTTCTAATGATGATATGTCGGGATCGCCATCATTAGTGGCTTCTTCTTATGTTATTTGTTTCATGTTCAGGGAATAGCAAGCAGATTGCAAAATAATGAGCTACCTTGTGTATTTCAGAAACATACCCCTCGCAATATGCATTTCAATGATTATCGTCACAGTTGGCTATGTGTTAACAAACGTGGCTTATTTCACTACAATCAGTGCTGGGGAATTGCTGCTTTCAAAAGCTGTAGCAGTGGTAAGTTACAGAAGAAAAATACAAAGCTATATCCCTGCTGCAGTTGTGTTTGTTGATATATTTTTATTTCCAGGAGGAAAAAAAAAAAAAAATCAGAGGGACATATCCAGTCAGGCTTTTCTATGGCTACTCTTTTATGCCACATATTAGCATCCCTGTGGACTGGGCCTGTTTTTTGACTGATGAGTGGGATTGCATTTAAAACCATCAATAGCATTTGTAATCTAATGTTAGACTGTGTTTGTTTATCTGAGAAAACAAAGTCAGTAGGGACTTAAATTTTATAGCCAAGTACATGCTTGAAAAATTCTGTGCTAAATTATAGGCCGAACTCCTGGGAAGCAGGAAACACAGATACTTGTGGAAATGTGAGCTCTCAACTGTTTTTCTTAGTGAGAAGCAGCAGCGCTGTCTCTGCACAGTGTGTGTCCCGAGTATGTAGGAAGGGAGCTGCTGTGAATCCCGGAGTTCATTTGGGAAGGAGTTGCAAGTACAACCTGGCTTGGAAATACTGCTTTGGTTGTTCTTGCTGAATTTTGGCCATGACGCTGATTTTTATATTTATGGCATCTGACTCACAATGAGGAAATAAAAATTTCTGTTTACTTGCCAGTAGTGACACTGCTGGTGGATATTTGAATTGACGTGGTATTTAAAAAAAGACCAAAATTCATAGCTCGTGGGAAATTTAGAGGCAAGACATTTTGTAAACCTGAAGAAAATTGGGCACATCTCCCATGGTGCCCCAAATTCCAATTAAGGGTCTTCTGGTAACCTAGAATGATAGTGTGTGAATGGATGGACTATACCACTGGGTAGCATCAGCTAAGCAAACTGAAGCCTGTAGTAAAAAAAAATTGGGTATGCAGATGAGACTTTGATCTGTTCAGACTGGGCCTTCTTTTTTAAAGTTGTAAAGGTCTAAACTGATACAAATCAGGGCCTGATTCCACCTCCACAGCGTGGCTACTGGTGATCATCCACATGCAGCCAGGAGTAAGGGTGGGAGACCTTATCTGCAGTAGCCTTCATGTCACAAAATAAGAGGTAACAAACAACAGTTGAACAGCACAACTTTCTGTGAGGGATGCAGAAAAGGGGTAGAAACAAAATTTACCATACTTTTATTAATAATTTGTAATAGAGTAAAACTACACTGATGGTTTATGAGAAATCACTGTATGTTTCTCTCTTCTCTAACAGACCTTTGCTGAACGACTAATGGGAAACTTTTCTTTAGCTGTACCAGTATTTGTTGCTCTCTCCTGCTTTGGATCTATGAATGGTGGCATTTTTGCAGTCTCCAGGTAAGCATTGCTGGTATTACTGGGGGTGAAGAGCATGGGATATACATTGAAAATAAGGAAACAAGGGGAAGGGAAAGTAGGATTCCTTTATCAGGAAATTAAAAATGACTATAATGTTTACCAGGCATGGGGCTTTTTCTCACTTTGATCCTGTTGAGTTTAGTATCTTACTGTTAAAACTCTTTGCATGGTCTGGAAATGGATCCCTCCGAGCATAGCACTTAATTAATGGATGCTTGCTTTCTTGTGAAGGAGGGAAATTGAAGGGAAAATATGAACTAATGAAAATATGAACTAATTCCAAACAATGATCATAGTGTAAGATAAGGAGGAGACACCCTCTGAGGTTACTTTGATTTCTGCATATGGGCTTCTCTTGCTAGTCTTTTCATTCAGAATACCTCAAACAAGCCTAAGAAATGCCACTGTGCTCTGTGACTTTCATGAGCCTCTCTGCCTAGTCCCAGTAATGAGCACATTTAAAGTCTGTCCACATTTATTTCCCACCAGGATGTTCTTCGTTGCATCCCGCGAGGGTCACCTTCCGGAAATTCTCTCCATGATTCATGTCCGCAAGCACACTCCTCTGCCAGCTGTCATTGTTTTGGTAAATCATACAAACAAATGTTCCTGCACAAGAATTCGTATTACAGGCTTGCTCTGGAGGATTCAAACAGAATTTGGGCACGGCTTGAGTCTTGTTTATTAATGTGTACGTGGGCTTTGGGCAGGGCAGAGGACACTAAGGAGAGGAATGAGATTTGGGAGTTGTTCTTATTCTATCATCTCCTTGCTCTCTTGTCGTTAGCACTTGGCTGCCTATTGCTGCAACCTAATTCATGTCTTACTGCCCTTTGTTTCTAAGGACCTGCTAGTGATGAGCTAGTTCCCTTTCAGAGAAACAAGTTCCAGTTAAACAAACAAACAAAAAAGGGATTAATTTAACTGAAAGTGAGGCTAAACACCAGCATCTGGGAGCACCCCAAAGGCTCATTATACCACCTTATAGTGAAAAATGCAAACAATTATGGACTAAGATAATGGAAGAGGAACCCTCAGAAGTGCAGTGTAGCGGTGATTAAAAAATAAGAGAACGTGTGCCTGGGCAATAGTCTGTGAACTGTCTGAGGAAAAGCACCAGTATTATAGTGGAAATCCTATTACTGAATTCTAAAATAGCAGCAGAGCTAAATGTTGGCCATGTGTTTGCATTGCAGACCAATTTGTATGGAAAAATATTAGGACTAAATGTCAACATACTGACCTCAAACCTCAGTTTACATATTGCCAGGAAGATTTTTGCTTAACCTGCAGTCTTCATAACTGTGGGTGTTCAGCCCTTCTTTTGGGACCCATGACCATAACCTATCTGGACAGACCTCTGGTAGCCACAGCAGAAGACATAGGTACATGAGACTACACTAGTAAGGTCAGATGCTTGTACTGGAATTTAGATCAGTTTTTGCTATAGAATGCCTATAAGCTCACTTTTGAAGTGCCAGCTGAAATGTTGAATTTTATATGTGTACATACAACCATAGGCTTCCAAATTTTGAAAATTAGGCAATATGATTACGTTCAAAAGTTTTACTAGAATTTTTTACTAGAATTCAAGTTATATAAGCATTTACTTTGCATTTTATTTCTTTGGGCTGAAATAGTCATACCTTTTGGGTAAATGGCATTGACTGTTTTCTGTGGAATGAAATGCACAAACTGTATTTTTTTCTGAAAGATGTTTCCTGATGTTGCATCTGGTCCTGTTACACCAGTGCACTGACTCCCTTTGGAAACATCACATTCTCATATGAAGGTGGCTTTCCTTCAGAGACTGCTTTTTTTTTTCTTTCCCTTCCCTTACTGCAACTAGAGTAGTTGCAGGATATATTCTGCATCAATAGTCTGCAGTTTAACATTTTCCTATTTTATTTCTCCTACCAAGGTCTACACACTGTAAGAAAGGAAGAAGCTCTTGAGGAGAATTTGAGAAAATGACTATGTTAAGTGGTTGAGGCTTGTTAAATAAAAAAGAATTTAATATTTAATATACCTGTTTATGTATTGTATTGGATAGATGTGTGTGTAGCAACTCCAGGAAATCATGCAATCTGATTGTAGCCCTCTTGATATCTCTCTACTTCACTGTCTGTGACCCTTTCTTGCATTATTGTGCATATAACTGAGATTTTAAATTTCTAGGGGTCTGAGTCTGTATAGAGGAAATCTTGCACAATATAATTCAGTGCTAAAATTTCCTTTGACCTTTACAAAGAAGGAGTTTGCTTAATATCTGTGTGTAAAGAACCGTGCACTTTGTAAGTCATTAGAGGTTGGAAGCCAGAGACCCATATTTGAAATATTGATTGTTAAGGTTCAAATCTGTGCTGCCTTCACTGCTTTAAAAAGAAAAGGAAAAAAAAAAACCAAACCAAAAGATAAAGGCTGTGAGTCTAGATAACTAAGATGAGTTAGTTTTCCTTACATAAAGATTTAGCCCAGTGTTTTATTGCATCTGCAGCTGATTTGACCTGTTGCCTTGTTATAAACTTAGAGAGGCTCTTGCTGCCAGGATCTTCGCTTTCACTGCACAGTAAGAGCTGTAGTGAAGTTGACTCATTCCCTCATACCCAAATGCAATGACTGTGTCATCGTGGGCCCAGGGTGTCTCATGCAGGAAGTATGGACTATCTTGCAGAGTTGATCCAAGCTACAAGTATTCTGCTTTTGTCCAGAGATTACCCTGAAATAGATCTGTGCAGCCTACGCTAATCATGTAACCCAAGACATGACACTGTAGTTTATATGTAAGCTTTTGCCTGCCTCACAGAAGCCTTGTATCTCAGAACAGCTTTTTAATGAGGAAAAGTATTTATTCTAGTGTCCCCACTCCTTGCTGTTCAGTAGCCACCTGAGTGACAGCTAAATACTTCAGCCTGCTTAGAAAAGTTTGCATTTCCAGTGTGCAATAAGTCTACACCCTGCAAGCCTGAAGGGCATACTGCAAGTACAAGCTGGTGGCAACCTGGTGTGCCCAGCTGGCATCCCATGGTGTGTAGCTACCCTTGACGATGCCCTCTTTGCTGACATCCTCTGCTGTGGTCTGAGGGACCACAAGACTCTTTCCTTCCACAAGACACCTCTGTTTTCCTATGATCAGATGTGACCAAAATTTGACTGCTCTTATCATTTGCATCGGTGACAAGCGAGTAAAACGGCAGTGAGATAATATATTTGTCAGGTCCCATGAGAATAGTGCTCAGGATGCTCAGGCATTTTGGTGATGCAGTGGGATGTGTGCCTGTGTATTTGTCTGGGTCACAGGGGACAGATATGTATTGATCACACGTGGCCACCCAGGAGAGATATATATAGACTGAACATGACCTCAGGGGACAGCGAAGTATCAATCACACACTGACTGTATGACAGAGGCAGGCCTGAAGTCTGTGGCCCTCAGATATCTCTGGGAAAGGCTGTGTGGTGCTTGTCCCAGTAGAAAAATTTGACATCGCTCCTGTAAAATAATAGAGATCAATCCATTAACCCCCCACTTACGCTCTGAATTTCTTTTGCAGCATCCTCTCACAATGATAATGTTATTCAACGGAGATCTCTACAGCCTCCTGAATTTCCTTAGTTTTGCCAGGTGGCTTTTTATTGGACTAGTAGTTGCCGGGTTGATTTATCTCAGATATAAACGCCCTGATATGCCTCGTCCTTTCAAGGTAACCTCCGCTCTCTACCGTTTTACATGAATCCTCCCTCCTCTCTATTGTGTAGGCAGACAGTAAAGGAGTGTTTTCTGATGTAGAAAGCTACCCTCTTCTTTGAGGAAAAGCAGAGTTAATAGAAAATAGTCTTTTGCACCGAAGGCTCTCCAAGTGTTTTCCTGCAAGCTCGCCAGCGCTGCCCCAGCTGCATTCCCTCCTGAAAGAGAATTCTTGCCTTTTCCCTGGTGCTTGGGGGGCAGTGACTGAGCTGCTGTGCTAAAGTGAAGGTGTTTACTCTGTTGCACTGAGGCAGCGTCATGCAAGCTGTGTGAAAATAACCCTAGTCCTACGTAGTCGCATAGGGTTCATGCTGCAAATATTAGGGTTACGTGTGCCAACCTGATTTTCAGCCAGTCCTCTATTTAATGCCTCCTTTGATAAAGATCCGAATAATTTTGACACCAGCATTCATGTCAATCCTAAGCATTAATATTAAACATTTATTTCATTGCCTATCCAACACAGAATATGCCAGTCTGATGTGGAGAGAAGTTGTTAGTGTTGCTATTGTGATATCTGGGACTTGCAATGGATGTGCAGACACAGTTACTGTGAACCCAGAAAATGCTAATAGTCTGGCCTGTTAACAGTAGCCCTTTTGGCCTTTATTCTGCCATTCTTCTTGCTCATTTCCAGCAGTATCTTACAAAATAAATGTTCCCATTGTGTGTCCAGAAAGATAACATCTGTCATGAAAAAAATGGAGGGAACTGTCCCTGTTTACGTGTTGCCAAGACGCCTATTTATGAAGAACTAAGAATGTGCGCTGTTGCATTCTTGTAGGTATACCTGTAAATAAGGTCAACAGCACAGCCTATTTTGCTTTGATTAAAAATAAAAATGCTCTGATAGTGCACAAAAGAATAGGAGTGATGCTTCAAGGCGTGAAAGGAAGGGAGTAATCTCCAAGGAATTCTCCATTAAACTGAACATCTCACAAGCCATGCCTGTAGGCGTTTCCTTCAGAGAGGTGCTAATGTAGTGATTGTAGCAGTGTTCTTGAAAATTGAGAGAATTAGTTTGATATTGCTATTTTCTTTGTACTTTCAACAGTGACACTGATAATGCTATCAGTCATACAGTCAGAAAGTGCTTTTTCAGTAGCTATCAGTTGCATAATGCTATCAAATATCTTTATCACTAGTCAAATTGGTGTTTAATTTGCTCTCTCCCTGCTAGATTTTGATTTTTACCTTAGGAAGAAAATCAATATGTTCTTAATAGTTTTAAAAGGTGACTTGAACTCCTGGTTGTGTTTTAAAATGTTTTCTAATAGGTAATTATCAAAGAGGAAATCTTTACTGCGGTTAGAGCTGCTTACTTATTTACTGGGGAATTAGAGAAAGGACTTTTGCAATGTAACTTATTTACAGCCCTTACATTTTAAAGGACGTAAAACTCTGTATTGTTTTAATATGTAATTAAAAGACTTCAGTGGTACTCACTGCATAATGCTCTGCATATCTTGGTTTCTGCAGTCGCTGACATTTCGTGTGTTCTAGATATCCATATTTCTCCAGAACTATCCTGTACTGCTGGGTTTTATCCAATTTCTGTTTTGTGAAACATTAAATGCTGTAGTCCTTCAATAACAAGGTCAATGTAAAGTAATGGTTCTGTGTGTGGTTATGTTTCAGGTGCCTCTATTTATTCCAGCATTGTTTTCCTTCACCTGCCTCTTCATGGTTGCACTGTCACTTTACTCTGATCCAGTCAACACAGGGATTGGATTTGCAATAACCCTGACTGGAGTTCCTGCCTACTACCTCTTTATTGTGTGGGACAAGAAGCCAAAGTGGTTCAGAAAGCTTCTCGGTAAGTCCCGGTGGGACTCCAGTCCCTCGTGCTGACTCTGGGAATTTCCTGGGGCTCCCCATGTTGTGAAATCCTTCTGATTGATCCTTTCAGCTGCTCTGGGCTGAGGACGACCACACAGGTTTCTTTTCAGCACATGCCATAGTGTTGCTCTGCCAGTTACAATCAACATCTCCCAACTAACCAGATACGTTTACAGCGAGCCCATTCTTCAGATGGTGATTGACTTTATCGACTGGATGCCTGGCCCTTTCTTCCCTCCCTCCCCTACAAACATCAGGTCCCTTTCAAATTGCCCATCTCCCTCCCCTGGCTATTGGCCTAGGCTAGCAGAGGCTGTATCACCTGAACGACTTCTACGTGACTTGACTGTAGTATTTCACACCTGAAGTACACCATTTCTGAAAGCTTTTGAAAGCATTTGTGGAAGTTCTGATGTGTTGGACAAGAGTTATTTGGAGCATTTCAATTAGAAAAACCCAGTATCGTTTATTACAGCTCCCTAGTTTTCTCATTTTTGTTGCTCAGCATGGTAGGTTTCCAAAATGGAGGTAATTTTCAAAACATGAGGCGAGAATCCAGGCAAAATATTTGAAGAATAGTGGATCATTTATTAAACAAAATTGAAAGAAAATTTCTTCTGTTGCAAAAGAAAAACTCAACCCATGAAAGTTTTAAACTAAAAATAGTTTCTTTGTATAGGTGCTGAATCAAAAAAAGCTTCAGTCTTAAGGGATGATTTAAAATTAACTGTTCACAATAAAAGAATGAGGTTTTTATATCTATGGTATTATACTATAAGCTTTTATATGTATTTTCTCTATATAAACATAGGTTGTTTTGTTATATCCTATCTGTTGTAGGACCTATTTAATTTCCCTCTCAATTCATGCTGGGAAGTCTGTGGACAATAGGGTGGAATGTCTTTAAAGAAAAAAATGTTAGTCTAAGGCTAGCACAATCTAGTCTCCTTAATTTAATATCCATAAAGTCATAAATTATTTGCAGTTTCCTGGAAATTAGTAGGAAGCTTCAGTGCAAATGAAAACAACTGCATGCACAAGGATGTTCTATTAAATAGTTGGGGTTTTGTCTGCATATAATTTCTCAGCCTTGACATTTAGGGACTAGGAAACTTTTCTTTATCAAACCCAGGAGATTTTTGGCATTTTCTGTAAGTCTCAAAGGTTTTGGAATGCAGTTACTTGAATCTCTGGCCACAGGATGCCAGTGTTGGACTACATTGCTTGGGTGAGAGAAAAAGTGTTCTCTTTAAGGTAGACTGGGTAGATGTGAAGGTTTTTCTGCCAGTTGTGACAATGAAGGTGAATCTTTCAGCTTTTCAGATAACACAAAATCGTCCTCCAAGAAAGAATGCCTGGTGCTTGTGTAGTACCTATGGATGGACACTGGCTCAGAGGGGAAAGCAGTGGATGCCAGTCAATAAGTGAAACAGCTTGTTTGCTTTACAATTATTATTCCCAAAATAACAACAGTAATGAAGGAAAACTAGTGCTGACAGTTGTGGGGTGGAGCAGAGTGGAGATGTACTTGTTAAATGAATTTATTTTTTTTCCCCACAGAAGAAGCAATAAACCTTCTGTGTGGAGTCATTAAACTGGCATTATTTTGTGGGTGTTAAGGGAGCTCCATTGTACAGCCCGAGAGCATTTTTTGAAGGTATTGAATGAGGATAAATTCACTTAAGGTACCCCTGTGAAATACAGAAAATTCATTGGGCAGCTGCTAGCTTGATATTCTAACCTTGAAACAATATGCATTAGGTGCATGTAGGCATGAAAGACTAATTCCAGACATGAGGTAAAGGACAACGTGAAAAAAACGCGATTGTCATTTAAGAGGTAGATTTTTGACAGATTAACTGGGTAGCTTTCTTTGAGAAGATAACTGGTTTTTTTCTAGACAAAGGAGAATGTGATAGATCCAATCTACTTAGACTTCAACAAAGCATTTTGTGTAGTACCTCAGCGGGAGTCAAAGCCTGTTAGTCTGAACACAGCACCGTGCTAAGCAAGCTATTCCCAGGCTGCTCCATCTGAGCAGCTCAGCGCAGGAGCAGGGTGGTGTGGGGCTCCCTTTACCCATTTGCAAAGTCACCTTGTTGGGGAATTTGAATTGTTCAGCTGCCCGGAGGTGAGAGATGACTGCTGCTCATAAACCCTACATAGAACATGTGCTGTTTAAGTAAAGGACAGCACTGGTGCAAAACCCACATGGGTACAGACCAGCCCCACGTAGGATTAGAGTGGATATTCAGTATAGGTTTTGTAAGGATCAGAGCAGAGGGATGTTGAACAGCCAGAAGGAGCAGTGGGATAAAAGACCCAGGCTGAAGTTGAGTATATTTATGAAAGGAGTTTCAGGCTGGTTACAGCTCTTGAATGGATTACCCAAGAAAACCTCTCCAAGACTGAACATCTTTGTTCTGTAGGTTTTGACTGCCCTTAATGGCATTTACATTGCCTATTCTCTTTATGAATTACTGTATGGAACAAAAGGTAACTGCACGGTTTGTGGGGTTAATAGGGTCTGGGTGGTCTTCTGCAGTGAGAATAACATTTTGTTCTCTCCTCTTCTAAAGAAATTTTGCTGTAGCACCAGATGTGCTGGGACAAATCATTTTCAGCTAGTACAGGCTTCATTTGATCTCCATTTTCTTGCTTTTTGTAGAACTAATGTGAAAATGAAAAAAGGTCGAGCCTAGCAAATCCTACGAAGCAGATCAATGTATAAAAATATGTGGCACCAGCATGAGAATGTTTCTATTTGGACTTCCTCAGTTGAAAACCCAACCTTAGACTCATATTTAAAACATCTATTTCTTTACAGTGGATTGAATTGCAAGGAGCTTAAAAGTTGAATCCTGCTATCTTTATAGCCTGAGCCCATGCTGGAAAAGAGATCTGTTTATATAACAAAATGTCTCTTTCAGGGTTGTTTGCAAACAGCTGAGGATGACACTTGCTCACTTAGGACATAGTGTTATAGGCTCAGTTTGCTTCTCTTTAGTCAAGTTTGTGATTTTGAGATCTGCAGGAAATCAGCTCAGCATTGTGCTGTTGCAGATTTCATGTCCAGTCTTATATATATGCAGTAAATTGCTGCTTTCTTTCCTCACCTATGCTTTATGTGGTGCCTATGTAAATACTGGGTCTAGGCATTTTATAAAGGTTGTCCCCAGGACCTGTTTATTTTGTGAATTTGAAAGGTAAAATTAGGGTTTAAAGTGGGGAGGGAGCCATCTTTACTCTCAGGGTATGTTAAGTTGCCTTGTTACAAATGTGAAGCTATTCCTGTAACTCCAGGTACTGCTCACAGCAGACAATACAGAGATACCAGCTGAAGACAGATTGGAACATATGGGTTTTTTTGAAAAAAAAATCTCTATATACTGTCTTATCCTGAGTATATTGCAACCAAAAAAACCAACCAAGCACCCCAGCCCCTGCACCTTGTCCGATTGCTCTTCAGCAGCTACATCCCAGCACAGAGCAAAACTACTGCATGGAAATGGAAGAGTGGCAGCAGCCAACTCCCGCCACAGCGAGGGCAAGGTCTTGCTGCAGGTGGCTCTGTCCAGTTTGTCTAACAGGATATTAAAATCACAGCCAGCTCTTGAGATGCCCAGGCTTCCCCTCTGCAGCCATGCCCTTTTCCAAGAGCTGTTACACCGTAGCTCAGCTTGACAGAAAGTCTATTTCTTTTTCCTTTGCTCAACCTCAAACCTGGAAGGGGTGGGATGGCAGGGGCGAAGACCTTCTGGCTTCTTGCTGCTGCCTTTCCTCCTGCCCTTCACCCTGGCCATGCTCAGCTCAGCTCTGAAGTCCCTGCTGTGGGTAAGGGAGGGAGGTGGGAGGAAAATCCAATCCCTGTTGACTCCCAGCTTCTCTAACCCCAGCAGTTTATAATCTAAGGGCAACTTTGCTTTGCACTGAACTGGTGACCTCCAGAGAGAAGAGCAAAATAGGGTAGAGTCTGCCCTAGACAGGATAGCAGGAAAGGAGTTTGGGTTCATATCTTCTGCGAGTCTCACTGTTTCACTTTCCTGGCTTTACACTGGTGTAAATGCCAATGTGTCAGAGGAGAGAAGGGAAATCAGAACTTTCTCTTACAGCAACTCCTGATTGTTTAAAATGGGTTACTAAAAAAAACAAGTGACAAGCAAAAAGAGTGGGAAGAGAGTGCTCTCTTGCTATTCAATATGTAATTTAATTGTGCCATTTATGAATCAGTTACCCTAAAAAGAAAACCACCAAGAATACCAGAAAGAAATTGTCTAGAAGGATGAAAAGACAGTGTGAAGCTGCTTTGGATGCACGACATTCCTAGACCTGTGAAGCTTTGTAGTTGTTGTTTCCTTTTATTTTATTTCCTTTTTTTTTTCTTAGACAGATCTTGGCATATCTGAATTAATTTGTTTTAACTCTTTCAGGCTTTTATTTCAACCTTGCAACTTTGTTAAAACTGAGCAGTTGTAAAAAGTAGCCATGCTTTAAGACAGCCTTTAAATGCACGCAGACAACATGTATGCTTTTATCTTTGCAGACAGGGTGACTGTAACGTTGCAAATCCTCTTGGAAGTTGTCCCATCAGAGGAAGACCAGAAATCATGATCTTCATATACAGCTTGTGGCTTGGTGTTTCATTTCAACCTGAGGAAGGCGGGTAGGGAGGTTTCTCCTCCTACCTAATGCTGTGCAGACTGGAGGAACAAGTCACAGCTGAGATGGACACTAAGCGAGTCAGTTACCAGAACTGTATTTCATGATGTTGCAAAATTTTTGTTAATGTGGTTGGTTTATATGTAAAAAGCAAGAACTTATCTGATGAGGGAACTCATCTCTTCACTATTTCTTTTGTCACAGTGTCATATTTTAACAAACCTTAGGTTTCATCAGGCTAGGATTTTGGTTGCATTGTCACTGAAAATAGGTTTAAGCAATGTATAAGTAACAGTCAAGTGTACTGTGAAGAATGTGTCCTGCTTGCTGTCTCTGGAGAACCCAGCTCTCATCAGAGAAAGGGTGAGATTAAGCTTTGCTGAGTTTCACCTGCTAATGCTCTTCCCATTACTTCATTTGGCAGCCCAGTTTGATGACTTCTGGCTCACTAGGAGCACCAGCACACTTTGTCAGAAGCACAGTAGTTTCCAGACCTTCATGGTGGCATGTTAAAGATTTCTTCATTACAGAGTTGTTAAACTATAGCTGATGGGAACATATTCTGAGAATTAATATTTCTGCCAATAGGGCAGGAAGATTTTTAACCTGGGGGCAGTAATTTCATACATAGAACATTTTCTACCAGTGTGAAATCATTACTAGATTTACCAATGTTTCTTTGTGTACATATGTATAGGGAATACAGCAACTGAAAGGTCACCTTTGAATGAGTTGAAACGTTTGAGTGTGACCTCCATTGCTGTGTGAATATTTTCTATCTGGAAGCACATGGACCTGCAGTTTTCAGCCAGGGAAACCTGATTTTAAAGTCCTATATCATTGTCAGTTGGCAGAAATGAATAATAGTCACTGGTGGCAATACTGTATAGGCATGGCAATAAATGCAGTATCTTTTTATGAATCAGGTATAATCAGGTTTGAGTAGGATATGCACCTAATCTGTGGGCTTTCCATTCAAGTACATCCCAATTAACTGGGCTTGGAAACACCAAGTAACATGTGCTCTGCCAGTGCCTTCTTCCTGGGTTCATTTCAACAGAAACAGAGAAAGGCCACTAAAACTGATAAAAATCAAAGTTCATCTTCAGAATGATGTTTGAGCTGACATTTAGCCCAAATAGGAGCTGAACTTTTGCCCTTCTTTTTTTTTTTAAGATAGTTGTAGATAATTTTTTTAATGTTCAGAAATTCAGTTTTATACTGATTGTCAAAGACTACTCAACCTTAAGATTAAGGTTTTTTATCACTCTTGTTAAGAATATAATGCTTAAATATTGAATGCACTACTTTTTTGAGCTGTATGTTATCAGCAAGTCATATGTTTCATGAAAACTTTTGTGGAACTAAACATCATTAAACTTCCTAAATTGGGAGAAAAGCACAACTAGTAGCCAGACCACTACAGTAAAGGGAGACTGTGTATTGTATATGTGTTGTATATATCTGGAATATCTACCGTCTTAAGGGTGTACAGTAAAATATCTTAAATTTATACATGTTTTTCTTTCTTGTATTTCTGTGGTGGAATTTCACAGAAGTAGGGAAATGGGAGTAACTGATTATGTAGAAGAGCAGTAATTTAAGACAGAAAACGTTTTGCAGACAATTTTTTCTTTTAATGTTTTCTGTTGACAGTAACTTAAAGCATTATTTGAAACTTTTTAAGGTTTTTTTGAGAGAGTGTTCTATGTTGACAATGTGTGTGTTTAATCAGTGTTTACATTTGTGTCAGAATTCTGCTTTTGAGGCCATCTCCTGCCATCCCAGTTCACCAGGGCTTGGCCTGTGTCATTCTGGAGCATCTTGAGAACACACAAAGTGCTGGATGCCCTTCACTTAACACACTCCTCTGCTAATGGACGCTGCCTTCGTGGGATCCCACCAGAGCTAGTCCAAAGCAAAACCTCCTGAACATTGATAGCATGGCTGCTGGGTTTTCAGCACCATTTCCTTCCACATATTCACTCCTATTGTACCACATTACTTGAAAGTTTAAATGTAGGCAGTGTTAACTTCTAGAAATAAATGGGCTCTGTAAATATAACTGAATGTTCCTTTATTTTCCCGTCGTAGACTTTAAAGCTTAGAAATGTTTCTGAAGCTTGATTCAATGACCACATTTGACTAGATTTATTTCATGTAAGGGGTTAATTTGTGCCAAGAGAAGTGCTTTGACTCATTGATTATGAAGTTGTATATGTTAGAAAGATAAAAAATGTCCTGCAAACCAAACAAAAGAATATAATATTATTATTTTGAAAAAGCATGGAGGTTCTGATTTCAAGTTTAGTTTCTTTGGCACACACAGTCCCAATACCAAATGGTAATTTGGTTTCCAGTGTGTTATAAAAGTCAGTATTGAGGACTTATATGTGATGCATATCCTCACAAATGGAGGAAAAAATGTTATGACTTCTTCTAAAGCATTATTTTCTAAAACATTTAAAAAATGTGTTGTCTTCAGAGTCATAAAGGAAATTCTTCTAGAATAAAGGACAAACTTTAGATATAATTTTTTCTTATTAGAGCCTGAGGTGGTTAGGCCAGTGAGACTGCTTCTGTGGAGAACTTTAGTGGTCCTTTATTTTACCCTTGTTTTTTTGGGGGGTTTTGTTGTTTGGTTTTTTTCCACATCCTTTGGAAATTTTTATCAACTGGACTCTGTCAAAACATTTTGTTCTTTTTGTTTAGGGGAGTGCTGCTGTTTTTCTTCAGGTTTGTTGCTCTTCTGGGGTAAAAGCAGAAGTGTCACCAAATGCAACGTGTTATGTGAGTAGGCAATAGTGATGAGGTTTAGTACACCACCTCTTAAAGAAACAGTTCAGCATCTGAAACCTCCAAAGATGCTGATGTATCCTTGTACATCCTGATATGGATTGCTATGTGGCCTAAGGCATAATTTTATCAGAGGGTCACGATTTGATTTCTGAAGCCTCCTCCCAGCTCTGCATGGGCACAGTGTGGCCAGCCTTTCCTCCGGCACCATGTCCTGCAGGTCTGTCCCTGCTATTCCTTCACAGCCCAGGAGTCTGCTGTGGCTTTTGAGGGGCTATCAGATGGGAGCCAGAGGGTCCCCTCTTCCTTCCCTGTATCAGCAGTGCATTCCTTGTTTGGACCCAGAATTTTCATGATTTGTTTCTGCTACTGCAGCTAATCTCCTTTATACACAGGAATCAGAGCAGGTAAGAGAAAATCTCCCATTTCAAATGAGGTGCCTGTGGTCTGATAAAATCTGAATTGTGCATGTTGTATGAAATACTTCCCGGTCTACCCTATAGATCTTTTCCTAGGTATTGTGCCCTTTTTGCATCCTTGTGTATGGGTATTTTTGGTTCAGGACAAAATATGCTGAGGACTTTGACATGATAGGCAGCTGCAAGGTTTTAGGGGTGCTTTTCACCACAATGGTGTGGGATTTATAAAGCAGTAGTGGTGATGAGCAGCACCTTCCCAAGGATGCCACAGCCTCCGACTGGGGACAAGGAGCGAAGATGCTTTAGCGTGATGTCTGTCCCCAGCTCCTTGCCTTGTCAATCAGCTCCCAGGCTTCAGCAGTTTGCTGTGTAGTGTTTTAAGTTAACCAGCATTGATTTTGGTCTGCCTTAAAATACTGTGCCATCAATCACAGTGGTTTAGCAGGTGTCTCTGGAGCCTATCCGCAGTGGAGAGAGGTAGGTAGCTCAGAGCTGCAGCTTCAGCAGCTAAACAGCTAATGTCTTGTAGGAGTGGGTATATATGTATTTGTATACATTGCCATAACGTGTTCGGGTTGTATTTCTATGAGAAAAATTTTTTGAAAAGCCGTTCAAAATGAGACAACTGTCATAACTTTTATGCCACATTTTAAAATTTTTGGTGAATTTTTTTCACTTTGTACAGGAATCATTATTTTTACTCTCACTTTTGCATTTCAAAAGTTGTCTTTTAGTGCTAGTGTACAGGAACAAAGGTGTTTAGTCTGGTTTGGTATAAATATGAATCTGATTGACATTGTAAATTATAGGCCAAGTTGGTTTAGAGAAAGACAAGATGGAGAAAACTAAGCTGCCCCAGGATGTGTTGCATCCCACGCTAAGACAGGTTTTTAAGGTAGGTGAGGTGAACTGATCTCTGGAATTCCTCATAGCTCTCTCTTTCTTGGATGAGGAGATGGGATGGCTAGTTTAGGCATGCTTAATGTGTTAGATAGCTGAGCAGGAGTGAGATGAACCCAAAGTTACTGTTGCTGGTCTGATAAAATTATTAAAAGAGCTTATGTTCTAAGCTGATTAATACTGAGGATCACAATTACCCCTTAATAATTATTATTTTCAATTCAAATTGCACTAGAGGTGCATTTTGATTGGAACATACTACTTTTTCCAGATTTTTCAATTTGAATGAAAATCAAGCCAAAACGCTTGCAAGAAGTTCATCTGCCTTTAATATTTATATTCTTTGGCTGAATGTATTTGCTCCTGCTTTTTGATTTTCAAAGGAAAATTAATTGTCCATTTAAGAATATTTTTCAGACATTATCCTATAGAAAATTAAAGAAGTTACCTATATTCACAAGTTAGTCAACTAACTGATGCAACAAGGTGAAAAGGACTTCCCATAATATTCAGTACCTCTAGAAATTTTGGTTCAAGTATTAGACATATATCAGGATCCAGACAGATTTTAATCAGCATAGATCTTAGAAAAAAAAAGAGGTGTTGATCTTTCTTCAAGAGGAGGTAGATATTTCATTTTTCCAACATGTACCTATCAAACATTGGTTTTGATGACCAGCGGAGCACAGATGGCTTGTATAGCAGAGCCTGTAGCAGGGCACACATTGAAATCCAGTGTAAAAAGTGTATTTGTGTCTGGGAAGGGTGCAAATGACAAAATCCAGCATTTTGAACGCAGAAATAAGTGGTCAGGGGGACTTGCAGGACCATGTGTGATAATCTCTGTTTGATTACAGGACTGCTTCCTAAGACTGAAGTCTTTCCTGCAGTGACTGCAGTGTCCATATGGCTACTGGCACAGGTAAGGCCAGTAACAAATGCCAGTTTGGGAACATCACTGGGCCTTCAGATGTTTGAACTGGTTTGCGATCTTAAACTTGCCCTCTATATGTAGTCTGTAAAGATGTTTTTCTGCAAGCCTCATAACAGTAGTGAGGACAACCTCAATGCAACAAAGTGTGCTTGTGCCTATGCCAGCATCCCGCCTAAGGCGTTGTGCATTCCCCATCAGCCTGGCTCTCCCCCAGCAGGATCATTCCCCAGGGAAGGCTAGTGCTGCCAGAGGGAGGTGGCAGGGATGAGATATCCCTGTGGCCAGATAGGAGCTGCAGAAAAAGGCAGCTGTGATCCCCCCCCCACACCCCTCGGCCCTCCTTAGACATTGTCCCTGCCCTCTTTACCCAGTTCTCTGGGGTGATAAGTCTGGAGTAACTCAGGAAGGTGGTCTTGCCTTAAACACCTACTGGTGACTCGTTGAGGCTCAGCAAACCGATGCTGAATTTCCTGCTTGCCTTCAGAGAAGCCTATGGATTTTTCTTGCGTGTTAGTCCATGTTTAATTTGATTTCTGTTATTGTCTTTTTGCCAAGGAACTGCTGGGGGAGCATGTCTACAATTGACACACCAATTCTGTTTACATTTGCTTTCTTGTTTTCTTTTTATTCAAAGAAACTTTTGAATTTTTTTTTTCCTTGAAGTGCAAAGACACAAATGGATAAAACACCTTTTCCAACAAAGGATTGACTTTATCAAGAGAGAGTTTGGCTCCTCTTTACATTCAATGTAACAAGAATGTCTACAGTGTTGTGATCTAAACCAAAGCTTTGATATTTCCTAAATATAATATTGATGATGATCCAACATGGTTATAAAAGCACCGTGGCTACAGTCAGTTGTATGCTTCTGTAGCTCATTCTCTTTTCACAATGCAAGCTGCAAAACTTTCCCACTGCTAAGCTTTTCTGAAGGCCTTTTTCTGCTCCTGGGAATTCAGCTGCATCTCCTTTGAAAGGGAAATACCATCCCTTGCTTTGGGGTGCACCACACCAGCGAGAGCTGGTGCTTTGAATGTTAACAAGTGACCGTAGCTGCCCGCAGGCGCCGTGCTGAGCCCAGAGCTTGTTCTCTTCAAGAGGAGCTGGAGTCCTGGGTTTTACAAAGTAGCCAGGCTAGCTTTTGCAATCACCGCTCGTGCTTGTACTTACAATGTTTTATGAAGTTGTTACCTAGGAATTTTGGTGGTGTTTTTGGTTTGGCTTTGTTGTTTTCTTTTGGTTTTTGTTGGTTGGTCTTTTTTTTTTTTTTTTTTTTTTTTTTTTTTAACACTCCTTGTTATGGGAAGTTTAAATGTTATGGGACAGTTTTCTCATTTTATTCCGTACTGCTGGCTCTGCCTCAAGAAAGCCATTTGATGCAGTTTTAGCTGCCAATATCTCTTTACCACTCAGTCATTACAGTGTAATTGGATCTAAACTACGTGTATAATTTGCTGCTAGCAATGCTGGCTTGTCTTAATTATGACATCCAGCTGATTTCTAAGGATACTAATCAATGAATATGCATAGCATAGTAGACAGACTTATACAGATGAGTAAGTCTTCATGAGAACTTGAGCTTTCACAGTACCTACATATGAAGATGTTTAAAAGCATCAAGGCAGGATCTCTGCCTTAAAGTGGATGGGGGCTTTCAAAATGACTTGTGATACAGCCGTGTGTGCAAAGCCCACCAAGGTGCTTTAGGTTCTCTATGTGTGTGCATTCTCCTGCATTTGGCAAAATTTCTGGGAGAAAATGAGGAATATCTTAGAGGTATAAATATGAACTCCTAGGCAGATGATGTTTCTTACTATTTCCCCGGTGTTTTCTCCTACATTCACTCTGACTGAAGGTTATAAATAACTTTTCACTGAAAACATTTCCTTTCAGTGTCTCCTGTGCAAGCCAGCTTTTTGAGACATCTGTATTTAATTTTAAGATGGGTGCTATTCTTGCCCATCCACTTTCAATTTTTTTAAACCTCATAATTTTCCTCATCTGAAAACTGTCATGTCATAGAAAACCAGTTTTTCAGGCTGTAACAGTGCTTTTAAAAAGTAACATGATCATGAGTTATGGTCATGTAAGGATCTTAAAGCCTTTCCAAGCATCTCCTCCCTTCCAGGCCCATATAGTTTTGTTTGCAGATTGCAGCTGGAGGATCTTAAAGCTTATCACGTCAAATACTCAGCTCCCCGAGGGTGTCTCAGATGTGCTGCAGCGTTTTAATAGAATCCTTGCACTTGCACTCCAACACCCCCTTAGAGGTCCTGACACAGCCAACTTGTGTTAGAGAATTTGGACACATGACAAACCCTGCTAGAGGTTATGAAAACTCTGTGGGGATATTGACAGATTTGGATAAACTGAAAGGCTATGTGCACAGCAGTGAATGTTATGATTAGCCATCTATGTATACCTAATTACTTGCATATTTTCAATTACCAGCAGCCTCATTAAAGAGTATCTGTTATCCATTTCTAGAGGGACATTTCAGCTTTTCTGGGTTTTTCTTTTTTTCTTTTATTTTTAATTTGTCTTTATTTCTTTTTCTTTTTCTTTTTTTTTTTTTTTTTTTTTTTTTTTTGGGATTGGGGGTATTTCATTCAGCACAGCTCTCTCAGGTTTTTTTATTTACAGAAAGCTGGGGCAGGCAAAGAAGCTTTTAAAGGGGTT